>JAQQSO010000319.1:343275-403362 GCA_028658305.1 Pachyuromys duprasi | reverse complement strand
AAGGACCATGTATGGATATAACCTAGAACCCCTGCTTGAATGTAGCAAATGGTAGCTCAATATCCAAGTGGGTACCCTAGTAAGGGGAACAGGGACTATTTCTGACATGAACTCAATGGCTGGCTCTTTGACACACACACCCCTGAGGGAGGAGCAGCCTTCTCTGCTGGCTTTTCATCCAAATATATATGTGTGTGTGACACATGAAAACATATCTTCTCTCTCCGTGTATGTTGGTATAAATGTGTAGGTGCACATTCACATGGATGCAGAAGTTGGAAGTCAACCTCAGATGTCACTCCCAGGAGCCATCCACCTTCTTTATGAGATTCTCACTGCAACCTGGGACTCATCTATTAGGCTACACTGGCAGAAGAGTCCTAGGGAATCCCTTGTCCCTGCCTCCTCAGAGCCAGGATTCCAAGGGCAGGCCTCCTTCCCCCATGCCTGGCTTTTTAACTTGGAACGCTGGAGGATCGAACTCAGGTCCCAGTGCTGTGTGGCAAGTGCTTTTCTGACTGAGGCATATCCCCAGCTCCTATGTCCCCTTTTCCCAGCAGTACGTTCCAGGTACAAATGAGCAGCTTTTGCAAAACATGACACAGGCTCTGGACTTAACTGGTTAACACAGAGAAGGCTGCTCTTAAGTGGGCTTAACACTACCATTTGAGCGGTGTGGGCACATCTGTTAATTTCTTTCCTAGAAAACAGCAAGACTCCATTTGTTTTCTTGGTCAGAGGCTCACAAGAATTAAACACATCCAAAGGAGAGAAATAAAAGCTTCACAAATTATCTCTGAAACGCACAAATGAATAAACGTATCCATCAACTGCACCAGCAGTTCGACAGTCCAAAGTGGAGGACGTGTTTAGTAATTGGCATTGCTTGAAAGGTTGCTTTGGGGCCACCTCCCCCGTAGAGACATTAGGAGTGCTGTGTCGAAATCTAACACATGCACTGGCATCAGTAGTGCAGACAGCAATAGGCCCATACTGCAATACACTAAGCAGTTCCTGCCTTTTCTTCCTCCCACTCTTCCCATTGCAGGAAAGATAAGGTCAATGTCAGGATCCCACAGTGGAAGGGAAGAACCAATCCTCAAAAGTTATCCTCTGATTTGAACACCCAAGCTGTGGCTCCCTTGCCACCTCCTCACATGTATACACACACACACACACACACACACACACACACACAAACTGAATCTATGCTTGGAGCTGAATTTTAATTCCAGTACAGCACTTTGAGTTTGAGTGATTTTTCAACTCCATGCACAGCTGTTTGGGAGAGGCCTTTAGGGTGAAGAGACTAGGCTCTCCTCAACCAAGTGTCTAAAACTTGACTCACCCACAATGGGACCAGCAGAGAGTGTGTGCCTGAGGTGAAGCAAAGGAAGGAAGCGAACACAGTCTGTGTGCTGCAGGGTCTCAAAATATTTCCACGGACTGTACTCGTGAATAAACTTTCAAATAACTGAAGAAACAATTACACGGAGTCCTGAAAGACAGGACTATCTTTTAAAAAATATCAACTTCATTTTTAAAAGGATAGTTCTAAGAGACATGGCAACTACATGCAGTATAGAGAGAAATGCCACGAGTCAGCATCTTATTTCAAATACTTTAAGACAATGAAGCAGGTGTGTATGCAGGAAGAGCTCCAGAGAGCAAGAAGCAAGTATTATATAATGGTGGACTCATGTGAAAAGTACAGGACATACCATTAGACGCTTGGTTTAGCTTTATTCTGTAGGCTTAGGAAAACAGCATTTTTTGCTACATAGCCTAGACTGGCCTCAAACTCTCAACCCTCCCCCGTCCCAGGCTCCTGAGCACAAGGATGACTGGTGTCCTCCACTATGCCTAATTTGAAATTTATTCTGAAGTCAAGAAAGAGCAAATCTGTTTCCTTCTTCTATCCTAGAGCAGCAGTGAAGACTTAACAGTGCATATGGTGCTTAGAACAAGCATGAAGCGCAGGAAGCCTGCCAGAAAGGCTGATGAGGCACCCTAGTCCTGAGGATTCTACTCTTCACTCTGCAGCACCTGCTACCATCACTCTTTGCTGGTTTCTGTTTGTTTGTTGAAGACTTATTTTGGTTAAGGTGTGCTTTAGGGGAACATTTGGCCTGAGTGATAAATTGCTACTTGCTTTAAATATTTAAAATTTATCTGTCTATCTATCTATCTATCTATCTATCTATCTATCTATTTATGTCGTATGTGTATTCTTTGATTATGTGTGTGCCAGAGCCCATGTGGAGAGGTCAGAGGACAACTCGCTAGATCTGTGAATTAATGCCATGTGTGTGAAGATGCTGGCAGAGGCCAGATGAAGGCATCAGATCCCCTGGGGTTGGAGATACAAGCAGTTGCAAGCAGCTCAATTTGGATTCTGAGAAGCCCTTCCCCATTCTTTTTCATTTTAAAAGATAATCTGTCCTTGATTTTGTCATCGTCTCAAAGTCTTCTGTTTGCATTTCAATACATTTTAAAATACAGTTGGAGTAAAAATTATCAGCACCAGATGAAGGCTACAGTGTGAGGGCTCCAACCTCAGAAATTCATGCCTTTGTATCTCACTGCTGGCTTCTCCACATACCCCTTCCAAGCTTAGAGATCCTGGGAGTTTTTAATATAGGAACTTCATTCTCACAGCAACCTTGCTAGGCAGAAATGTCTTTGTGCCCAGTTTACACACAAGGCAGCTAAAAGCATGTAGCTAACTAGCCCAGGGTCCTGAGCTCAAGGCCATCCTTCGCTACAAAGTTTGAGGTGAACTTGCTTCCTCAATTTCTGTCTCAAAAACAAAACAGTAAAAGCTGTATTTGACTGAATTTTAAAGCACACATTTAGACACCAACTTTAAACCGCATTATACAAGTACTTTATTATAAGTCTAATATTTGTGTCTAATATGAGTGTTGTTTTGCCTACACTTACATGTGTATTCCATAGGTGTGCTTACTGTGCCCAGAGGAGCAAACGAGGCATTGGATCCCCAAGAACTGGAATTATGGGTAGTTCTGAGCCAGCATTTGTGTGTTGGGAATGCAACCCAGCTGTTCAGTAGAACAGCCAGTGCTCTAAACCATCTCTCCAGCCCTGCATGGATTATATGCATTAGTGATTAACTCCAAGTTACAAATAATGCATAGCTGTCACTTAGGAAAGAAAAAAAAAAAGCACTTCCCCTGGAGTCATCTAACCAAGGCTAACAACGGATTTGAATTCCCTACTTCATGCTCCCACGTCTTCGGTCCTGTCTTTTGGTTGCCTGAGTCTGAATCCCTGCCTGCCCAGAGGCGTTCTTGTGACTCTGTCCCTGTGTATGTCTCTGCCTGGGTGTGTCCGTTGAATGTGTATGTATGTGTATGCTATGTGTGCCTGTTCCTGTCCCTCACAAAGGGCTTTAGAAAGCATCACATGGGAAAGGAATGGGATACTTTACAGAAATCTTTAACAGAGTCTGACAAGGGAGTAAGTCACTGGTGCCACCCAATCCCAGCTGACCCAGATAACGAAGAATGGCATTGTTTATCAACCAATACGCACGAATGTTACTTTCAACTTTTATGGTAAATTTTAGAAAGCTGTTTTCAATTTTTGTATTTGTTCCTTTCAGCAAATGACACCATACATTGTCTGAGAAAATTCCGTTAATATTTCTTAAAATTTCCCCCAAATACAGGAGAGGTCACTAGAGAGTCTGTATGAGTAATGTCCAGCGGTAAATAAACATGTATGAAAACGTCCTAATGAAGCTGATTGTCTTATATGCTAAACAAATAAGAGTCCCAAAATAACTGCCTGTTTATTAACAAGCAACACCAGCATTACTTTTCATCTATTATTCTGAACATACAGATTTATAAAGCTTTGAGTCTGTGTGCAGCCTAAGTGCATGCAAACATATGTGCAGGCATGTGTAGGGGGGCGCATGCGCATAGACGCCAGAGGTTGACTGGAGCTGTTCTGTCCAACACGCTCCATCTTCTATATTAAGACAAAGCGTCTCTTGCTGAGCTGAGTGCTCATGATTCAGCTAGCCATCTTGCTCTGGAATCCCAATCCGTCCCTCCCACATGCTGGCTCATTCGTCACTGGCTGCTGGAGACCCAACCCCAGTGCTCATGCGTGTATGCAGGCTTTACTCATTTACCCAGCCCGGGACATTTTTGATTTCTTGGGTACTTGTTAAACCCGATGGCCTTCCATTTGAGATGGAAGGTCCTTCTTTGTTCCCTTCCTCTTCAATGTTATCAGAACTGACGTGTCCTCTGCTGAGATATTTTTCAAAACTCCTGATACTAAAACAAAGAATCAGTGTTTTCTATGTCTGCAGCATCTCCAGACCCGCCTTCTTCCTCAGTAAAGTTCCTCTTTTTCAGATACTAGTTTTCCTTTCAAATGTTGAACATACTTTCAACAGACTTTTCATTTTTATTTCCCCAGTTTTTAGTGGGAAATTTATTGGTAGTCACAATATCTGACATGTGTCAACAATCCACCAGAGAGAACAGAAAGCGTTCCCACACATGAATATGTGCTCTGGGTGTGGCTAACACGGATCTAGTGATTTTACTTTTCCTTGATTCTTACAGAATATATTTTCAAAACATGGCCACGAGGGCCACTGTATACTCCGAGCCACTTGTAACGTCGTAATGTGCTTGGTTTTGTGTTTGTTTTGTTTTTAATTTAACAAAACAAAACGTGACTGCCGGCAAAGGCTGAGTGGTTACTACCGCGGCGCCCCATATCTTGAGGACCGCCTGCCCGGGGTTGCGCAGTGCACTCGGCTCCCTCCTCGGGCACTGCCTCCAGGGGTCGCCGGGGAAGCCGAACCGCGCCCGGCGGCGCTGAGACCGCCCACCCCTTCCAAGTGTTCTCCAGCCCTGGCCTTGGAGTGGGGGCGCAGCAAACCTGGGCTGGGAGATCTGAGCGCCAACACACGACAGAAGCGTAACCACGGCAGGAGAGGCACTCGCTCGCGACAGGTCCTGAGCGAGGAACTCACTTTCAGTCGCGCTCAGCCCCGGAAGATCGTCCCCTGGAAACAAGCCCACCACTTCCGGAAGCTCCGGTAGAGAGATACTGCGCTGCTGCGGAAGTCCTCACAGCTGAGCCTGGGTTGCTGACGTAGAGGAGAACAGGTGCTATTAAGGCAGGGGTGGAAGTTCAGGTGATGTTTTCAATCGTGCCTTAGCCAGTGTCATGGCTCTCACTACTGACCCTCAAGTTATTCCTGTGGGGAGAAATATACAACAAGGAAAGAATATTCTGCAGAATATTCTGGCTCTTGAGAGGAGTCGGGGAGGCATCCTTGTGGGGAAGTGGGTTGGTGTTTTACATTGAAGGAGCTACTGCAGTGCTTGGAGGCCTGAGGACAAGTAAACACCCTCAACCGTGACAAGCATCCCCGAGGATAGTGAGTTTTCCAGGACAGGATGCTGGACCCAAAGCTCACGTGCCTTTGGCATTGTGGAGGCAGTCAGTGGGTGACACAAGACCAAGGCCCTGCTCTTAAAGAAAAGATGGCCACCAAGAAGTGGGTGATGGGAAGCAAGGACCTGGCTCTTTGGGTTCTGCATCCTTATTAGGCAACATGGACTCAATTCCAGGAGCACAGAGACTACAAACTGGCTTTTGTTCTGGGGATTGATTTGGGTAGTGTGTGTGTGTGTGTGTGTGTGTGTGTGTGTACGCATGTGCGTGCGTTGGGGAGTGTTGGATATCCACAGAAATAGCTTCTGGCCTGCCATGAATGCATCCACACATCTGGGCACAGCAGGTCCCAACCTGAGTACTATATCCCTCTAGCCTACCCCTGTGGTCCCACCCACCAAAACAGTGGCATCACCTGGAGACCAAAGGTTCAAACACAGGCCTGTGGGGGAACACTTGGCATTCAGTCTGTGACAGCAGCTCCAATGGGAACTGGGTTCCAGCTTCTGGTTTGCCACATAGAAGCTAAAGGCAGCACTCCAGACAAGCCATGAGTTTTCCAAATGTGCCCTGGCCCCAGCATGAGCCTAGTTGCTCTGCCATAGACCTATGCTCATCCCACCTGAATCATGCCAAATCTATTATTATTTTGGCTCCAAAATGTGTGTTCATGTGGTAGAGGCATGGAAGTCTTGACGTCTTTACTCTGGTCTCAGCTGCCCTTGCGTCTTTTGGTCCTCTGCCAACCCACACGATTCCTTTGTCAACTGAAACAAGGCAGACCTTCAAATCCTACAAACCATGAGATGCTGACAGACCATGCAATTCAAGATAGTGGCAGACCACGCCTCTGAGGGAATTAGCCATAAGCAACAACTTTTGCTTTAGGCAGACTCACTCAGAGTCCGGCACAAGTGTTGTTACTGGCAGGTAGCCTGGTTTCTCTCATTTGCTCTCCTTGGCCAGCTGCCTTGTAAGCAACCTGCACACCTGCTCCTGGGGCCTTTTCTAGCTCAGATGCTGCCCTGTGTTTGGGGAGGTTGGCTGCCGTCCTTCTCCATATAGATCAAGTCATATAAACAAACACGCAGTTCATGCACCCCATTACTCAAGCAGGTATCGATCTGCTCCTTGTAACGGTCCATGCTACATAAACCTGAAGTTGGTGTTTTCTCTTTCTCTCCTTCCCCCCGCGTTTCCTCCCCATCCTACTCCCCCACCCCAGCCAAATCCAGTAGGGTGTCTTTCCCCCAAAGCTATGTCCATTTCTCCACAAGCTGCTCCTTAGTCCTGCTCAGGGGAGTCCCTGTTTCTCTTCCTTTGGCCTGAGAAGCTCCCTCACTGATAACAGGAGGCCAAGTCACCTCTCTGAGGGTCTTGACCCCCCCCACCACCTCTTTACCTCTCACTACCTCATCCCCTTCCTTCTTTTCTTTCTCTTTCTCCTTCCTTCCTTCCTCTTTCATTCATTCGTTTTGGAGTTCTAAAGGATTCTCCCTGTCCCTCAAGCCTCAAACCTCCTGAGAATCTTCTTCAATTTAAGCTGCCTCCCATCTTCCTCCTTAGAGCTCACTTGGCCCTCAGTGACCATAGGCCCAGGCCAAACACTACAAAAAGTACCCACTTCCAGCATGGCACTGTGCTGTACCTATCATCTATGTCTTTGTGGCCCTTCTTCTGGTACCCAAACCTCATGTATAAAGGCTCTCCAACTTTGTCACATGATGGCTCCCAAGGAGCTTCTGTGATGTAACACTTCACCTTACCTGTATGTCTCCTGAGAACCCACTGGCCCTGCCTACAGTAGGCCCAGGCTAACTGCAGCAGACAAGTGCTGGCTTATATCATGACCCTGTGAAGGAAGCCATGAGAACAGACAACAGAGCCCTTACTGATCTGTAGGTCAAGACTGGGGACAAAGAGCATTCATTTCACAGGGGTATCTTGAAAGAAAAGGGTACCCCGCTGTGTCACTCTTGCCTGGCTGGTTGAGGTACTGCCTCAGCTAATCTGTATGAGGAGTGTGATGTCTAGGTTCTGAACAGCTGCCCGCTGTGTGGGGCCTGTTACCTAGACCAAAGCACTGCAGGGGCTGGAAAGGACACATTCAGCAAAGCAGTTGCATCAACATGGCAGCTGAGTGCAGGCATGCATGATGGTTAGGAGGAGGGACAGGAAGTCCATCTGGACCATCAGGATCCGTGTCCTCGAATCAATCACAGCTTAGAGAGTAGGAGAAGCCCAGCTGGCTGTGAGCACAGGCCTCCCCAGCAAGTGTGTGCCGATGCCAATGAGTAGGCTGGAAACCAGAGGTGGCAAAGTGCCCTGGGTGAAAGTGCAGTGATATGAAGAGGACAGAAAGGAAGAGGCGAGGCTTCCCCTCCAGGTTAACCCTCTGGGGAATCAGGAGATGAATAGGTGTGGGTTCCCACCCTTGTCACATTTCAGTTCTTGACCTTTGGTTTATGATTGTCCCAGAGTCAGGCAATGAAGTTCCAGGCCAGATCTGCTCCTTAGAGGCTCAGCAGGCCACGTGGTAGGTTCTCCCCGATGGCATAGGAGGCCAGACGCACTTCGATCTGTGGTGCCAGGACAGAGATCTGAGAGAGGACAGAGAGGTGAGACTTGGATCTCTGTGGTCTGGAGTCCCACAGCCTCCCTGGAAACCCGTGGGTGGAGGGTTTGGTTTGACCCTTTGTCAACACTCTCTGTAGAGTGAATCGTTCCAGTGGCTGGAAAGAAGATTTGTTAAAACTTGTGCCTGAGAACAGGGGAGTTTTCGATGTCTGGACCTGGAAGAGGAAACAAAGATCTCGGAACAGCACATCTTTCCACAGTGTGCCACCTCAACTGAGAAAGGTCAGAGAACTTGTAACCAGATAAGGAGGGTGATAGGGAAGGCACTGCACACGGCTTCCTGTATTAAATCTTCAAAGCAACCTGGAAACCAGGTGTTGTTTTACCATGATCTGCAGATGAGGACATGCAGGCCCAGAATGGTCATGGGTCATGTCCAAGGGTCACACGGCTAGAAGGGAGAGGAACACGGGTCATTAGATGATGATGGCCTGATGCTTTCTCCAAGTAACAGTGTCCTGCTTTTTCATGGCTGGTAACAGAAGCACACCAGTGAGTGGAGTCTTCCTGGCTTCTGAGAGGCTGGTAGGAGGCTGGGGGACTGACGTAGCTTCCTCTATTTCCTGCAGGCTCAGGGAAGCTGTGCAAGAAGGTCCCGATGTCCCTTGTGATCACTGATATTTGAGACCTAGAAGTCTCCCCATGGCTCCTTATCACATCCGCCAGTACCAGGAGAGGGACCACAAAAGAGTCGTGGAACTGTTCTCCAAGGGCATGGAGGAGCATGTACCTGCCGCCTTCCACCATGGGCTGACACTGCCCCATACTCTCCTGCTCTTTCTTGGGGTGCCTGTGACCATAGCCCTGGTGTCTGGCTCCTGGGCCCTGGCCACAGTCTGCAGCTTTCTCTTACTCCTTTGCCTACGGCTCCTTGTCTGGCTTTCTTGGAGAAATTATGTGGCTACATGTTTGCAAACAGACTTAGCTGACATCACCAAGTCTTACCTGAATGCACATGGCTCCTTCTGGGTGGCTGAGTCTGGAGACCAGGTGGTGGGCATCGTGGGTTGTCTGCCAGTCAAGGATCCTCCATTAGGGAGGAAGCAACTGCAGCTCTTTCGCCTGTCTGTGTCCTCACAGCACCGAGGGCAGGGAATAGCGAGAGCGCTGGTCAGAACTGTCCTCCAGTTTGCACGGGACCAGGGCTACAGTGAGGTTGTTCTTGAGACCAGCACTGTGCAGTATAGTGCTTTGGCTCTCTACCAGGCCTTGGGCTTCCAGAAGACAGGCGAGTACTTTGTCAGCATAGCCACAAAGTTAATGGGTCTTTCTATCCTTCATTTCACTCACTCTCTCCCTGTGGCTTCAGATCCAGGGATGTGATTTTTTTTTTTCTGTCTGTCTGTGAGGCTGCAGTTCACTGTGCTGTGGAAGCAAAGCCTGGTAGTTTACTGCTGCCAATCACAAGAGCTCTTTTTTTTTTTTTTTTAATTATTCCTTTCAGATCAGTCTTGGTGGTGGTGAGTTGTGGGTGCTGGCTGTCTCTCCATTCTTCCTTCTCAAGTGTTACCCTTTCATCTTTACAATGCCACGATAATAAAGCACAGGACCCAACTTACATTTCGCTTAGGAGTCTATTAGTATCAGTGTCAGCTCGGTGGTCTCAAGCAGTAACCTTGGTGAGCTAAAGTTCCAGCAGCCCAGGCCGGATTTCGGATCTTTAGTGAGAAGCTAAAGTGAACTTAGAAAGAACAAAGGCTTTTCTGAGACACTGAACCGTCACTTACAGGAAAAACTCTAAGACGTGTTAAAATGGAGCCTTCTCCGGTAGAGGCACAGCACAGTCCCTGCCAGGCTGGCAGTTTCCCTGGGAGAGCTGGAGCAATGCAGCGTTTAACTCCTACGCCTCCGTGTGCAGAGGGAGAAGGGGACCTGTGGTAGTAGTGAGAGTGGTTTGAACGGCCTTTCCAGGGTGTACTGATCCTCCCCGGCCTTACTTGGGTCCAGTCTTGTGGGAAAGCACAACTAAATGGATACCAAACATGAAACCAAGCACGAAATATTCTTTCAAGGAAGATGATACGGGGTCAGGAATTGTCGTGAATATGTCACCCTAGAGAAAAACCCTGGAACTAATTGGTACTCACTTGGGTTGGACAGCAGGAACGCCCCCCCCCCAAGTGATCCTGGTTATCTTCTGTAAAAAGATTTCACAAGCCCAACACTAAGTTCCTTACAGATAAGAAAAAAAAAAAACACCCGGATCTGTAGTTAAAGTGGCAGTTCAGGAGTTGGAACAGGCACTCGAGAGTAGAGGAAGGCACTCAGAACTAATGAGGTTGTTGGGTGAACATTACAGTGCTAGGTTTAGGCAGCCTTCCTGAGTTGTTAAGACAAGGCCTGAGGTCCAACAAATCACAAATCCCTCTGCTTTTGGTTGCATGCCATAACTAGAGAACTCATTGCTGAAGACATCACATGCTTTGGTTTCAAGGCAGGGAAGAAATCAAGCAGAGACTGACCTAGAAGATCCTTTCTGCTGGCTGGATTTCTAGTGCCACAAGGCTCAGTTCAAGCTGCCGAGGGATAGTTGTTGCGGACTGTCTTGCTTGGTCCTGGAACCTGTATGTTGTACTATTACATGTCAGCACATGGTGGTGCAGTAGTGGCATTGCTATGTTTGCAAGCAGATGCTTTCTGATTAAAGTTAAGGCCGCCACAGGAGGGAACACCTATTGAGCATTCTATGCCAGGACAAAATCCTGTGGCTGCGGAGGTCATAGGCCACAATAAGGAGACTACCGCTATTGGTTTATTTTTTCATTAAGCAGATATAATGTGTCAACTTGCCTTCAAAACATTTGTGTTTATGCCCATAGATTGCCGTGGTACTAACTTCAGCTGTAAAGGGAGACTTCGCACGATGGGTGGTGGTTACTTCAGAGACTCATAACTTGTCAACTTGCTGAGAATGAGTGACTTATCCTTTGAGATAGCCCAATATTGGGTCATATATGGAAGGAAACATATCACCTGCTCCAAGGCTTCGAAGAGCTCTGGAAGGTTTAAGATCTGGAGTAGGTGGACTGTTGTGTCTCTGTTGTGTCTGTTTTGAAGCATCCTCTTGTGGAGGACTGACAGGGGCTCAGAAGACTCAGGAACGGGCTCTTTTCTAACGTGACCTCTGCAGTAAATGTCCATTGGCAGAGAGTAGTCTTTTTAGGAACCCCAGTGTTGAAGATGTTGTGATTCATTACCAATGCAGTGGTGGGCTTTTAGTTAATGCAGCTGCCTGGGTCACCCATGCAAGAGTAAGCAATCCCTCACCCATGTTCTTAGAAGCAACTCCAATAAAACTGATTCATCAAACTTGAGCAGAATTGTGTTTGTTTGTGTCTGTCCTGGTGCCCTGTGTGGTGTGACTAGATGCTTGTTCACATCCCCAGGGGAAGTCAGACACAAAATACTGACACAGGCACAAAAAGGAAGGCTTAACTCATCTTGTGCCCACCTGGATAAGCTACACTTGAGCCAAATGACAGGAACAGAGAGATCCTACCAGATCCTGGATGGAAAGACTGCCAAAGTGGGTAATGAGCAGGTCCTCAGCACCTGGGATAGCTATGTGAATCTCCAGCTCATTGCTGGGATCTCTCCTGCCTGAGGACCCCTCTCCTGGAAACAACCCCAGAGCTGTACCTGGACCTCCCTGCCCCAGCCCCTGAACTTTCTCTGCAGACATGGCAGCCGCTCAAGGGCAGTAAAATTTGCTGGCAGCATCCAAACATGATGCACTAATGTCCACTGACATTCTCCCACTCTTCTGTTCCAATGCCACTATCATTATGGGTTCAGTAAAAGCACTTTGAGCTGAGAAGAAAGGATGAGCTGTGATCAGGGAACAGACTTGTCCTGTTGGTATCCTGACTGCCATGGAGAGTTATTTCTATGCTCCACGACTTGTGTTCCACACAGGGGATACACCAGCTACTGTGTGGCCTGATGAATAGAAGAAAGCTTCTCCCACCTACAAGGCTAATTCCAGAACTTAAATGTCCACCCTCAACGGTGCCTTATGAAGTGCCGTGCAGTCATCTTTGGGAGGAGGGAGCAAACGTCCTCAGTGGTCTCAAACCAATTTCACATAAGTCAGTGAGGGTTTCTCATCTCTTCCTAAAGGATGCAAAGATGGAGCCCATGCTGTGCTGATGGCAGCACATATACGTGCATGGGACTGATATCATGGAGTCAGAGTGTGCTAAGACAAGGAAGATTACTGGAGTTGGGAGGTCCACTTGATAAATGGGAAATTGTGCCATGAACTCTGAGCCAAAATGTAAGTTATCCTGGCAAAATGGAGATGGGCAGGGTTTGGGGAGAGAGAAACAGGAAGCAGTGGCTACTGGGAATGCTTGGGATTCGAGAAATAGGGTTACTGCACAACACTTGGATGGACCAAAGGCCACAAAGTCTTACAAACCTGATGACCTGAGTTCAATTCCCAGGACCCATATGGTGGAAGAAGAGAACCAGCAAGCTTTTCTCTGCCACGTGTACCCCATGGCACACACGCACCCCCCCCACACACACACAAGAAGGATGCACACACATATACACACACATTTTTAAATATTGGTGCTTATTAATGAGACTCCAGGGCCTGATATATAATGAGAGCGCCCTACTGTCCAGACCAAGTAGGAAATGTGTGCTACTTAGTGTATGTATGTGGGTATGGAAAGACCCTTGAGTGTGGTAGGCATGGTGGGCCATATCAGTCCATCCCTCAGAAACAACTGCAACAGAGAATGGAGAATTCAAAGCCAGTCTCAGCTACACAGTGACACCTTATCTTGGAAAAAGACAGAAGGTAACAACAAAAGCAGGACTCTGGGATCCAATATTCTGAGTCATGCTGCTCCGCCCTTCTGCTGAGTAAACACGAAAAAGAGAAGACAAAAAGAAGGATTGTCATGGAGATGGGTGCTGGGAAAGAATTAGGAGTCTAGTAAACATACCATGTCTTTGGAACTCTGAATGCCAATGAACTCTTCACTGACTTCTAAAATAAGGGAGATAGCTTGTGTCCCTCATCCTGTCCATTTCCAGAGGAACATACACACACTTGATAGCAGGACCCCAGTGAGACGTTGAACTCCATGGTCACCCTGGCTTCCTGGAAGGCCATGCAGCTCTGACAAGACCTAGTGCCAGAGACCACAGGCCCTAGGTCCCTTTCTAACCCTGACCACATGTCCTGCCTATGAATTCTGACATCCATTTGGTGGGGCCCTTCCTCACTCTAAACCTGTCACCACCCAGTTCTAAGTTGAGGCCGTGTCAGTGATGTCATGGTAAGATGCTGTGGAAAGTGAAAAGACCTCAGAGTTGGCACAAGAGCCCCCCAATCAGCAAGTAGATTTATTTGCCCCAAAGGTACAAAGGACAGGGAATCAGAGACAAAGACCAGAGATTGTGGACAAGGGAGAAGGGGGAAAATAAAAGGGAGATAGGGCAGGGATATTTGCCCCAAAGAGCCGAAGAACTGCCACTGAATAGTGCGGGGAGCCTTCTGGCACCTTGCTGCCCCCTGAATTCTTGATATCTGGTCTAACCTGGTTTAATGGCCTCCTGCCTGGATACAGTAGTGCATTCCTGGCTGACCTAGGGCTTGCAATAAGATCACCTTCCTGAAATACCTTAAACCCTCCTCCCCCACTCAGGGCTTCCCAAGGAACGCTTCTGAGGAACTTTCCAAACCATCGTTATTAACACACCTTGGCACTCATTTGTTGGGTCATCTTGTGATACACCGTTATTAGCACATCTTGTGACTCCTCTGGTGGGTTATCCTGTGATTCCTGGTCACTTAATTGCCAAAGGCAATTACATTCCTTCCGCCCGCCCTGCCTATAAATTGTATGAAAAATTCTAATAAACTGAGCCCTTGAGCAGACAGCCTGTCTTGGTCTTCACTCTTTGCGTCTTTTGTCCCACCCCATTCTCACCCCCTCTCTTAGGGTCTCATTCGACTGACCTGCGGGCCGGGTCAGAATAGAGAGGAAACAGACATGGCCCAGAGGAAAATGGTGGTTTATAAAGAGTAAGGGGGAAATCCTGTGTTAGGATGAGTTGGTTTGTTTTGATTGGGCATGTTAATGACGTGAGCCAAAGCGAGCTTTTGATCTCTGGACTTCAATTCTTTGATAGCTGGACCTTGGTAGTCAGCCTCAGGAACAAGGAGTAGCCAAATAAGGAAATAGACCTTGGGGGCCAGCTTTAGGAATGCACTCTAACAGTTTAATAAGGCAGAGGGAATGGGGAAGGGAAAGGCCCGCCAGAGACATGGAGCCATGTTTACCACGCTCCAGCCTGCCAGAGCCCCTTCAGAAAGGCCTAACCTGAGAGTATGATTCTTACTTCTCAGCTTGGTAAACCACAGTGAGGCAGATTCTTCAAAGATGGCTTCTTGGGGAGTCAGAGACCATTGCAAAGCACATGTGTGTCATCGAACTGTGCTTTCCAATGGTTGAGGCACAGGAAAGGGTTTCTTTCTTAGGTTTATGTTTGTGTGACAAAACTTTTCCTGGGGAGATACAACACACATGTCTACTCACCACAGACACAGAGCCCATGACAAGTCAAAGTACAAATACCACCGAAGTTTGACTTGATGAACTAAGGAACATTACTTTGGGTCACTTATAGGAATGCCAGTGGGGGTGTGCTTACAGGAGCAGAAATGACTAACAGACAGGCATTACAACAGGCCAGAGACTGTCCTTTTCCAAGTGGATCTTGTTTAAACTTCTTCTAGGCAGCTTGGCTGGTTTATGCTTTTTTCTAGGCAGCTGGTCTGGTCTCAGTTTTCTTTGAAGGTTGACTTGTCTGAGAGTCTTCTTTGAAGCTTTATTGCTTACTCTAGGAACGTGGGGAGGGGCCTAATGAATCTGGTCAGTTTAGGGACGTACTAAAGCTAATGTGAGTTGTTCACCTTCCTGATTAAGCCACTTTCTTGCAGGATGGAATATTTTGATCTCAGAGGAAACTGTTACACAAAGTATTTTGGACATGGGTGTTTGCTAAAATGTATTTATGTACCCCGTGGATGCCTGGGTACCATGGAGGTCAGAAGCTGTCAGAACCTTCATAACTAGAATTAGAGATGGTTGTGAGCCACCATGTGGGTGCTGAGAACTGAACCCAGGACTTCTGCAAGAACAAGTGCTCTTAACCTCTCCTCCATCTCTCGAGACTCATGGGAGGTTTTTAGGATCATGGGGAGGGTTACATGGGCTTAGTGAAACAGATGTCCTTGACCACAAATAGTAAAATCTAAGTTCTCTAAGTTCAGCTATCAGAACATGGCCACTCTTAAACCAAGTGGCAGAGGTGCTCACTATGCGGAGTGTGGCATTGGCACAGTCTTTGTTGACTGCTTCTTGCTATACATTCCTGAATGCTTCCCTTCAGAGCCAATCAATTTCTATATTAATTTATTTGGTTAGGAATTGATAAAAATGAATCACATTTATTTTCTCTTCTCTCTCTCTCTCTCTCTCTCTCTCTCTCTCTCTCTCTCTCTCTCTCTCTCTCTGTGTGTGTGTGTGTGTGTGTGTGTGTGTAGTGCCTGTGAAATGATTTACAGGAGACAGTTAATGACAACCACGCAGACTGAGCAAGTTAGAAGCGTTGAATCCTTTATTGGCAGCCAGACCAAGATGAGCTCACGCCTCTGAAAAGCTCCTTAATGCCCAAGCTCAGGGTTACTGTGTTTTTAAAGATGAAATCATAATTATATCAGTACTGGGGGAGAGCGGGTACATAGTGAAGGCAGCTGAGTAACATCTGCTTCCCTTTCAAGGTTTCATGGATTCTTCCAGGCACTATTTAATACATTTGGACCACACTCAAAGTCACAGACAGTCCTTGAAGCATTGCCAAGGCAGAGGTGGCTGTTGGCAGGTGGAAAGCTGAGAAGTGACCAAGCATACATAATATAAAGTTGGGACAGGATGGCATGACCTCAGTCATTTCACTAGTGTGTGGTGGTGGGCACATGGAGGTCAGAGAACGACTTCCTGGCTTGCATGTCTTATAACTCACTGCAGGGTGATGTTCCCCTCAGGTTCGCCTTTGTTTAGTCCCTGTTAGTGCCAAGTGTTTTGCAACTGACTTTTCCTGGAGAAATATGTTTCTTCACAGACCACAGGACATCAACAACAGACAAAAAAGAAAAAAGAAAAAGAATCCACCTAACATTGCTGTCTCAGTCAAAGCAATGCTTATTTTAAAAGAAGAAGAAGAAAGCATTTAATAAGGAACTTGCCTACAGTTTCAGAGACTTGGTTCACTATCCTCGTGTCAGGAAGCAGGGCATCATGCATGGAGCATGGCAGTGTTGCCATGGCTCTGGGGCTACCTCCTGGTCCTCGGGCAGAGACGAAGACTCCCATTGCATAACGTTTTGAAACCATAAATCACGCCTGCAGCAACACACTTCTTTCAACAAGGACATGCCTCTGAATCCTTTCAAAGAGTGCCGTTCCCTGGGGACCAAGCACTCAAATCTATGAGCCTTTGGGGGCCAATTCTCACTCAAACCAGCACAACTGCTGTGGCGAATGAGGGAGTTGATTGGGGCTTCTTACAGGCGCCCACATCAGCACAGGAAATGATTTATAGAAAATGCCTCATTGGAAGTCCCTGAACAACAGGCAGATAGTTCCATCATAGCCTCCCATCACTCCCAACAACCATTTCCTGCTTATATAACTCCAGAAGGGACCTCATAGGCCTGGTTAAGTTTGGGGAGTTTCCAGAGTCATGCGAACCTCCTTTCGCTTTAGGGTGTGTCTCAGTCTGGAGGACACAGTTACACAGTGCACTGCTTCTAGATGAAACTTTAAACCCCAGGGACCATCAAGGACCCCTACCATGTTCTGCCCCTCTGCTTATACACCATGGAACATCTCTAGGAAGCGCTGGCCTTGGAGGATAGGAGGTGATGTGCCAGAAGAGTAGGATCTCCCTGCCTTACACCATTATCCTGAGGGACCCACAATTGAGTATGAAACTGGAGCCACAATTCACAAGGCAAAGGATGTCTGATATGGACAAAGATATGGCTGACACAGATAGAGGAACATGTGTGCAAATGGCTGGGTCTTTAGAGAAGAGGGAATCAAGAGCTAGGGTAGACAGTAACCTGGAAATACAGGTGCAAGAAACCTTGCATGGATGAAACAGAAGTGAAGCCCACGATCCTGGGTACTAATATACTTGGCTTTATAACCATTCCATTATGTAGCAATGAGTATCTATGTGGGTGAATGCCTCAACTGATAGTTAATAAAGTCCTAAGTGAAAAATAAGTTGCTATTTTATCATGGCCTGGAAAGTTCAAAGAGTGACACTTAAATAGGCAGAAAGGAGAGGTAGCTAGCACCCACAGCTCACCACCAGCAAGACTGATCTGAAAAAAAAAAATGAAAAATGAGCTTCTATGATTGACAGCAGCAAACTTCCAGGGTTTGCTTGTTTCTACAGCACAGTGAAATTCAGCCTCACAGACAGACATAGATAAAGGTCACATCTCTGGATCTGAAGCAACAGGGAAAGAGTGAGTGCCCACTGGGCAAATGTTCCTAATAGCCAAGAGCATGTGGTTCACTGGCCTCTGGGAGGAAGAAGGCTGTGGTGTATGTGACCACCTACATACGGAGCCATGCCTGCGGGAGGCCCCTGTACCGGAGCTGCCCCAGAGCCAGAGGGGGTGACATTGTTTTTAGGCAGTCTTTTTCCATCCGTTCCACTCTCTGACCAAGGGACAACAGTGTGTCAGCTTCTCACTGAGGTGTCCATCCCTGCTGCTGAGAAAGGACACCTACTATAGCCACTGTCCTTCAGCCAGCGCTGGGCACATTTAGAATATACTATATGTATATATACATATATGACATATGTATATATCACAGCTCAGCCCTTGCTGTGATGCAAGCTGGTTGTAGTTTGGAGCTCTATTGAGAAATCCAGAGGCTACCTCACCCAGATCTCATCTCTTCCCAGTCCATCCAGCCCAGAGTCTTGGACAATCTCCTGACCAGCATCTGAGCTGCCCATGAAGCCTGTAGGAGTCCCTCTTTTAAAGTCCTCTCCAAGCAGCTGGGTCTAGTCCCGGAAGAGAACCTCCAAACCTCTGAACCAAAACAAGCCTTTTCATTTTGCAAGTGGGTTATCTCAGGGACTGAACGACAGTGATATGAATCTGACTCACCGTGAAAGGCAGGACTCACACCCAGGTTGCTCTGAAGCCTGCACGCTGTGGCTACAGGCCTGAGCAGATGAGCAGAAGCTTGTTCTGCCTGTTCTGGACAGAAGGGAGGGAAGGTTTGGGGAACCTGGATAGCCTGAAATAGACCTTATCCTCAAGGGGGTCCCAGACAAAGCACTAGCTCACTGTCTCTCCTCCCATCTTCCAATCTCTCCCAGGTCTCCCACCCTACCTCCCACACGCCAAACCCAAGTGAAGACTGAGAAATAGCCCCTTGCTGCTCTGGCTGTGGAAGTACAGAAAGCCAGGCTCTAGGACTGTCATGGGCACAAAGGGCTGTGAAAGCATCTAGGATAGCCAGTTATGATACATCTAAATTTTGTCTGCAAAGCAGCTGACCCAGAAGGCCATGCTTTACTCTCCATTGTGACTGAACGGAGTTGCAGTGAAGCCAAGAAAAACACAACCACAAAGCCAGGAGTGTCCATGAGCCAGCGCTGCTCCAGGCTGCTGAGCAGGCACAGATTGAGATGGGGTGAAGTAGGAGGTTGGCAGCAGGAGGCCATAGACAGAGCCTGAGAACCACTGTGTTCTCTTAAATTGTAGCTGGAAGCTTAGGGCAGGCTGGGTTCTGAATGGTGGATGGGTTGTGCCACAACCCCCCCCCCACCGTGCTGACTCAGAGCCCTGCTTGTCTTTCCCAAGCCTGGAGAACAACAGTGACCAGGGGTCCACACAGCCCCTCCCCTACCTTATACCTGCTGGCTTTTCATCCAAATATATATGTGTGTGTGACACATGAAAACATATCTTCTGTCTCTTTCCCTTCCCTCCTCCCCTCCCTTTCCCCTTTCTCCTTTTGTTCTTCCTTCTCTTCCAAATAAATTAAAATAGCACTTGATTGTTGGGGGGGGTGCTGCTTTGGGAAGAATGGTGGGCTACCATAGCACTGAAGGCCACTAAGGTATAGCCACTGTTTCCTGGACCAAAAAATAAAAATGGACATATGCCAGTGCCTGCTATCTTAAGAGTTAACTCAGGGGCTGGAGAGATGATTCAGTGGTTAAGTGTACTGGCTGCTCTTCCAGAAGAACCAGGCCCAGTTCCAAGCCCCTACAAGGCAGCTCACAATTACCTGTAGCTCTAGTTCTAGAGAGTACAATAGCTTGTTTGGCCTCTGTGGACACTCAAGTGCACAGACATACAGGAAAGCAAAACACCTATACACATACTAGTACTAAAAGTAAAATAATTTTTATAAAAGAGTTAATCCAATTGTACCTGTCAATGGAACCATGCTCAGTATGGTGGGTTCATGTACACACACACACACACACACACACACACACACTCACATATACACATCTACTTGCCACAGATAGGGCTGATGACAGACCAAAATACAGACACCATCAAAGTCCAGTTTAGTGAACCAATGTGTTTCATTGGATCAAATACAGAAATATTGGTGATTGGTTACTTACAGGAGCAGGAATGATCGAAAAACAGCAAAACAGCTGCATCATCAAAGCCTACCCCATCATGAGTGTCAGATCACAAAAAACAAGAAAACTTAACCAAACTGCATACTAGCAGCTCAACAGTTTGGAGAGTGTCCTCTCCAGGTGGCTCAGTACATCTGAGTTTCTTCTAGATAATTTGGATGATATCCATTCCTTCCAAGTAGCCTAACTTGTGTTAGAGTCTCCCAGCAGTTCCTATTGCTCATATATGCTTATATGCTCGAGGAGGGAAGAGTAATAAATCTGGTCAGTTTCAGGGACTTCCTGAAGTTCTTAAATTGCTTAATTCCTGAGCTTAGGAAACCTCCCTGCAGGTGGAGCATTTCACCTCCCCTTGCCAACAGTTCATTGTTTTACCTCTCTAAATATCCTGTGTCTTAACCAGCTTCCCTCCAAGATGGAAGGTTTTAGTAGTAGGAAACTGCTACATAGCACTCATTTTCTCATGAGCATCTTGAGAATGGTTAACCTGGAACCCTAGCTTGAAGGGTTGAAGCATCCTGAGTTGCCACAGCCTCCACCAGGACCTGGGTTTCAGCCTCTGAAGACAATGAATTGCCTTGCAATGAAGACACTGCAGGCAGCATCCCTGAGCTTTCAAAAACTGATCTCTCCCTCCATGAGCTTAGACATTCTGTTGCAGCCCTCTCCGCATCTCTGAGGCTACTGTCCTGTTCATCACTGTCTGAGTGGTGCTGATTCTTGTCATTTCTGCCCTAAATGCACTTCAAGGTTGTGAAGATTTCCCTGTCTGGCCTGTGTCATAATTGGCAGGCCATAAGGCACACTGTTCCTGCTGATGACTCTTTACTCAATACCGAATAAGGCTTGCCTTGTCAACAATAAACCTGCTGGGTCCACAACATTGTAAGCAAACACAGATAGATAGATAGATAGATAGATAGATAGATAGATAGATAGATAGATAGATAGATAGATAGATATATCCTTTGAACTTGTCTCCAACTCAGCTATATGTGCCATGGTTACTATTGGAAGCCAGCACTGACTGGGTTCCTGGACACCTTGTTGGCCATGGGTTTCTGCAGTATGCAGCCTGTACACCGAGGGACCCTTGTCTTACCAGGGCAACCCACACAGCTCCTCTCCCTGCCATGACTAACCCGTGTTCCAAGTGAATAAACACAGATACCCACAGATACCCAGAGTCACCATCACACTTGTCATTTAGCTTCCCAGCTAAAAGCATACTCACAGGCTCAAGTGTATCTGGAATGCATTACCTGCACTACTTGGCTGGGATGGTGTTCCCATGTAACCAGGTTTCTACTAGAACCAGCCACTCCTTCACATGAGGACCACCCTTTCCCTAGGGCTATGCCTTGGTCTTGCCTCAGGAGCATTCCTGCTTCTCTACCCTGCAGCCTGATGACCTGCCCACACTGCTCAGGAGACCAATCTCTTC
This sequence comes from Pachyuromys duprasi, assembly GCA_028658305.1. NCBI lineage: Eukaryota > Metazoa > Chordata > Mammalia > Rodentia > Muridae > Pachyuromys > Pachyuromys duprasi. The sequence continues at coordinate 382,115 of JAQQSO010000319.1, read as the reverse complement.
TGAGCTATTTCTCAGGGCATCCTTTCTCTATCCTGACATCTCAGTATCACCCACCCCCCTTTGGTTCTTGTCACAGCCTTGACGGTGTTCCACTTTTCCTTGGCTCCAAAGCTCTGTGGGACTCCTAAGGGACTCTGAGAGGACAGCAGGACCTTCACAGGCCTGAAGGTCAAGGTTGAGGGCAGAGGAGGAGCATTGCTTCTGCAGGGACAGTTCCTTGGACAATGGTGTCCAACACAGGCAACTCCTCAGCTAAGCCATATGAGATGGGTGAGTTGTCTTCTGGGCTCTCAGCAGCCCCCAGAGCTCATAAGGCTGTACCCTGCCCAGGGCCTATCATCCGGAAGGCCGCCCTCCTGGGGCCGAAAAGGCAGCACAGCTGGTAGATTCACATAATGGTTGAAGGGGAGGAGCCAGAGGGTACTGCAGACATTCAGCATTCATTGCCTTAGAACAGGTACAGGCAAGCTTAGACAGAGAGAAACGTGCCACAAAGGGCTTTGCTGCTGAGCCGATGAACCTGGACTCTTGACAAGGACATTCGAGCTTGGGGTGATTTGCACTGTTGCCTAGAAGGTATGCACAAGGGACTAGGATAGCCTCAGAGAGGGCCATGTGTGCTGTGTGGGAGACTGTGGCATCAATGGACCAGGAAGAGAAGTAGCAGCCCTCTCACAAGGTTAAGGACCCAGGGACCACCTGAGGCCTACTTTTCCCCTCAGAGTAGCTCCATGGGGATCAGAAGTGAATGGACAGGTCCTTTCCCCTCTGTCACAGTCCAGCTCTTGACCTTTGGTTTCTGATTATCCAGGAGGCAGCCAATGAGGTGCTAGCCCAAGTTTTCTCCCCGGAGGTGGGGGGCAGGTCCAGGCAGGTTCTTCTGAAAGTCCAATCTGCAGTGTCCTAGGATTTCCAGCTCTGTGCTACCAGGTGAAAGAACAGAGAGGCAAGGCTGGGAAGGAGGGTCTTTGTGGGTTGGGAGTTCCTCAGCCTTCCTGAGGACTCATGGATAGGGTGTGTTGGATTGAGCTGTTATTCTTTACTAAATTAAACTTTCTGGTTTCTGATTTGATTAGCGGGAAGAGAGTCTTTGCTGAAACTTGTATTTGGAAACACAAGGCTGTACAAGGTATGACTCCTAAAGAGGAAACAGCTAGATACCAGATTTCTTGCCACAAGACGCCAAAAAATTTGAGAGCCTTTGAGTAAGGACAGTGGCAGGGAAGGGTTGCCACCTAATATAATATTTAATATAATCCTCACCATTACCCAGGAAACCAAGTGTTATTTTACTGTGTTCTGCAGATGAAGACAAAGATTCAGAAAGGCCAAGTAGCATGACTAAAGTCACAAAGATGTAAAGGGGGAAGCCAGAGGAATAGTCAGGTGTTAATGGCCTCATTCTTTCTTCCAGTGAAATCCTATTGCTTCCTGGCTGACACCAGAAAACACACTCTTAAGTAAATTTGACATGGCTCCTAGGAGGCTGGAGCAGGGTTGAAGGGTCTCTGTGGACTCATATGGTTTTCTTTCTCTTCTGCAGGAGGTGTGCTGGCAGGTCTGGCTGTCCTTGTGGATGCAGATTTGAGACCCAGGTGTCTCCCCATGACTCCTTATCACATCCGCCAATACCAAGAGAGGGACCACAAGCAGGGCCTGGACTTGTTCTGTAGGGGAATGGAAGAGCACATCCCCGCTGCCTTCCACCATGCACTGCTGCTGCCCCGAATCCTCCTGCTCTTACTTGGGGTGCCCCTTGCCCTGGTCCTGGTGTCTGGCTCCTGGCTGCTGGCCATTATGTGTAGCTTCTTTCTGCTCCTGTTTCTGCGGCTCCTTGCCAAACAGCCCTTGAAGAAGTTTGTGGCCATGTGTTTACGCACAGACCTGGCTGACATCACCAAGTCCTACCTGAGTGAGCCTGGCTCCTGCTTTTTGGTGGCTGAGTCTGGGGGCTAGGTGGTGGGCATGGCAGCTGCTCTGCCAGTCAAGGATCCCTCGATTAAGAGGAAGCAGCTGCTGCTCTTTCACCTGTCTGTGTCCTCACAGCATCGAGGACAGGGGATAGCGAAGGCGCTGGTCAGAACTGTCCTCCAGTTTGCCCAGGACCAGGGCTACAGTGAGGTTATTCTTCGTACCACCGTGCTGATGCATGATGCTGTGGCCCTCTACAAGGGAATGGGCTTCCAGAAGACAGGCAAGTCCTTCTTCAACACAATAGCAAAGCTACTGGCTATTCCTTCAATTCATTTCATGTACCCACTCCCCTCTGCTCAGGAACATGAGCTGTGATCTTCTTTCCCTATGCATCTGCCAGCCTCCAGCCCACAGTGCTATCACCAGCAAACCTTAATACTAAAGTGGATCATAAAGGCATATTTGTCATGTTCATTGGAATACTGTTCGTTTGATGGTGTGTAAATAACAGGGGCAATCATGTACTCTATTTCCTCCAACATCAACTTCCTCTACAGGGGTGTCAGTGGTCACTGATGGAGTAGGGTGGTTTCGTAGCTTGACCAGCATGTATGGCCCCTGCTGGCACTGACTAGACTCAGTCAGTGCCAGCATGACTGAGTAGAGGCCAAGTATGGCATGTTTCTGTAGGTCCAGAAAAAGGCTATGAGACTGTTGACTGTTCTAGATTTCCTGCTCTTGGGAACTGAGGCTACAGTGGCCTTAGTCCCAAGACTAAGAACTCCAGAAAACATAGGTCCCTCAGGCCTGACCATCCCATTCTACAGGCTTCATGGATTAATTAAGACGTGGTGGTGTGCTGATATTTTCAAGACAGTTTGCCATCTCTGCAACTTCATCTCTAGCACGGACATACCAATATAGGTCTGACACTGTCTCACACTGGGATTCCCTAACCCAGAAGGACCTGCTAATCACTGACCAGCCTTTGCATTTCATTGGCCTAAAGCTGTCGTGGAGTGATCTGATGGGCAACTATCTGCAGACTGCCAACTAGTCTTGTCATGGGTTCATGTATGTCGTGGTGTCCCTTTGGCAAGTCACAGAATGGCTCCGAACCAAACAGACTTGTTTTCCAGGAATACATGCCTCTCTCTGAGACTTTCATATAGACAAACATGAAATTTTTCTCCTTACTAATTGGCCTTTCCAGTGACAGAAACTGCTATGCTGGCTGTTGGGGTGGAAGAGAGGATTTTAAATCATGTCAGGCAAGATACTCTTGTTGATATGATAATGGCATAGTTGCTATGGGTGCGGCCAACTACTTTCTGAATGAATTTCAGGCTCACTCCATAGGAAGAGCCCAGGTTTGGTGCAGTAAGGTAAAATCCTGTGGCTAAGAAGATATATTTGACTGCCTTGCTGTGTACCCACAGTTCTCTCTTCAGCATCCTCCTTCTTCAGGTCCACCTCCCTAAAACACAACAGCCTACCACTTTTCTCCTGCTCACCTACAAGACAACTTTTACACAGATGTCTGTGGCTACTGAACTCTAATCAGTTTCTCACTCAAATGAAGGCCCTTCAGACAGAAGTCCAATAATTGCCCTTCCCAAGCCCCTATTGCTTGCACATACTGTCCTTACACAGCAATTCCAGGAGCACTTCCAGGGCATTCTGGGAAGGACACAGGGGTGTTTCTGTCCTTGTGAATGTATATACAATAGCAGGACCCACCTGGACTCTGGATGCTGTGAACCTGTGTGCTTTTCTGTTGCTGTGGTAAAATACTCCAACCAAAAACAACTTAGGAGAAGAAAGGGCTTATTTTCAGAGACCAAAAGATTAAAGTGGCTATTATTAGTGCTTAAGGCCTAAACTAGTTGGGTGGGGAGGTCCACTAATGCTCTGTGAGGGGAAGAACTTGCCTTACCACATTCTTCCCCCCTCCCACCCCCCCCCCCTCTGCACACTAGAGATACACTTGCTAGGAAACTGGCCCATCCCCCTAGGGAGGGATTAATGGTTTGGAGACCTTCCTATAGCCAATAAATTCAAAGTGCAATGTTTCAACCAATAGATGCTTGCCAGGTAGGAATCGCCCCTACCTTGGGCATGCTGGGAGGGACCAGAATCTTTAAATTACCCAACTAACCTGAGCACAAGGCTCTCGGCTCTTCACTGCTTCGGCGATGGGGCCTGTGAGCCCAAGCTGCAGCTTGTAATGATTTATAATAATAAGATCCTCATGTGATTTGCAACAGACTCAGCTCCTGGTGGTGGTCTTTTGGGTAATCATGATTCAGGCACAACAATTTCATGTTACACTTTCAGATTATAGTCCATCATTGAGGGAAGCCAGGCCAGGAACTCTAGGTAGGACTGCTTGCTAGTCCATGCAGCCTTCTCTCTGACTAGGGAACTCACTCAGAGCTGTGGAAGTATAGCAGAAACCATACAGGGTGCTGCTTGCTGGCTGGTTTGCTCTCCCCTCACTCACAGGCTCATGCTCAGTTGTTTTCTTATACACTCCTGGTGCCCTGGGAGGCCAGAAGAAAACACTGGACCCCCTGGAACTAGAGTTATGGATGATTGTAAACCATCTTGTGGGTTCTTGGAATCGAACTGGGGTTTTCTGCAAGAACAATAGTGCTCTAACCACTGAGACATCTTTCCAGGGCCCCTGCAAACACATTTCAACTGTGTTCTGATGATGACTTGTGAGCAGGGTGGAAGCCCTTTGTCCTTTTGTTGTTGATAGAAATATTTCAGTTTATTTAAATTGTTAAGTAGACCATTAAACCAAACTTGTAGCTTGTACCCTAGAGTGGATGGACCTACTGGTGTTTTACGAGGACAGCCTCAATATTGATCCCAAGAGACTTTTCCAAGGGGAAAGCCATGGTATTAAGCCCATAAAGCATGTTTTAAACAGATCGTACAGAATTGGCTATGAGTTCTTGTTGCTCTTCTGGAAGACTCAGGTTCAGTTCCCAGCACCCACATGGTGGCTCACAACCACCTGAAACTCCAGTTCCAGGGAACCCAACATTTTCTTCCAGCATCCAAGGGCAATGCACACATACAAGTGGAGCACATACGCACACACAGGTGCAGAATAGCTGATCACACTGTGAACTCTGAGATTGTATTGTTCAGTGGAAAAACCTGTTTCTAGCTGTGGTGTGGTTCAGCTCTAGCACACACCTTTAATTCAAGAGCTTTCTGCTTGAGTATTGTAAACAGGATTAAATAAAGTTAACCCTAGGTCAAGGCCCAGAGTTGACAGGGAGTGAACATAGAGAAAAAAAACCATAGAGGGTAAGAGGAAGTCAAGAGATGGACAGAAAAATGCACAGGAAGTAGAAGGGGAGAGCATTCAGTTTGAGGGTTTTTGAGACAGAGTGGAGAAAAAAAGATTCCTTTTTTTTTTTTTTTCTTTTGAGACATCCACTGAGAAGGAAAATCAGCTGGGTGCTTTCTTTGCCTCTCTGAGCTAGCAGGCTTTTACCCCATCATCTGGCTTGAGCCTTTATTGGTAAAACTGAACATAACAAAGATATCCCTACACTGTTGTTTTTTTATGAAAATGAGGGATTACTTGGCAGTGCTACTTTTGAGTAGTAAACAATGATGAAGTTTGGGTAGTAAACAATGATGAAGTTTGAGTAGTAAACAATGATGAAGTCCAGTAAGAGGAAAAATAAACCAAGAACAGCCAGTGAGGCTTGCAAATGATTTTTAGGGTATTATCGGAAAAGCTCAGATGTCCCTGCACTGTTGTTTTTGTGAACCAAGAGGTCATTAAGCTGTGCATCATGCCACAGAAATCTTTTCAATGGAAGCCCCTGTCCTAAATTCAGCCTCTGCTTGGAATGGACTGTACTATTCACAGTTGTTTCGCAAAGCTTTCCTCTTGGCATGCTGGCAGCCTAGCAAAATAGTCCTACAGGAAAGACAGGGTGTGTGTGTGTGTGTGTGTGTGTGTGTGTGTGTGTGTGTGAGAGAGAGAGAGAGAGAGAGAGAGAGAGAGAGAGAGAGAGAGAGAGAGAGAGAGAGAGAGGCTTGGCTTTGTGTGAGAAGTCTTTTGTGGTCCTTTTATTAGTTTGCCAGGAAGCTGAAGATAGGACTTTAATATGAAGTGTTTCTAAAGCTTTTCATTTGTTTTGTTTTTCAAGACAGGGTTTCTCTGTGTAGCTGTGGCTGTCCAGGAACTCAGAGATTCCCTTCTCAGTGCTAGGACTAAAGGCATGTACCACCACACCAGGGCAAGTGGGCCAAGTATTCCTAAATCTTAATGTAAAGACAGCATTAAAAGTGTTCTGCAGAGGCCAAATACACCTGGAAACATGTTTATAAAACCCACTCTTCCTGCCTGCTTAAAAGAATTAATTTTATAATTTAATTTTAAAATTTTATGGGTACAATTATTTTTCCTGAACACATATATATACACTACAGGCAGGCCTAGTGTCTGTGGAGTTAAATAGGGAATTGGATGCCCTGTAACTGGAGTTACACATGGTCATAAGCAGTCATGTGGGTGCTTAGAACCAAACCTGGGTCCTCTGCGAAAACAAGTGTTCTTAACTGCTGAGATCTCTCCAGCACCCTGTTTTGTTTTGTTTTTATATTTTTATGTTGTTATTTTTTTAAATTAATTATGCTTACTTATTCTTTGACAACTTCTTGCCCATATGTAATGTATTCTGATTATTCTTTCTTCACCTTCTTTTATTTTCCTCCAATCTCTATCAATCTTCCCTCTTCCCCACAAATCTCTTTCCCAGAATCATGTCTTTTTAGTTTATTTTGAGACTCACTGAGCTTGACCAAAATTATTTGTATTTTATGTGTGTATGTGGTACATTCATGTGCATAGGCATATTCACATGGGCATGGGCAGACCTTGACATCATCAGAGATCTTCCTCAGCCACTCTCTGTCTCCTGTGTTGAGGCAGACTCCCTCATTTGAACACACAGTTTGCTAATTTGGGGAGTCTAACTACTAGTTCAGTCTGGGGACCCCCTCTCTGCTTCTCACATATCAAGATTACAGGTTAACCATCACGTTCACCTGACATTTATGTGGCTGCTTGGGGATCTGAACTGTGGTCCTCATGCTTGTAAGACAAGAACTTTATCTTCTGAGCCACCTCCCCAACTCCCTATTTTTCTTTTAAACCATCTTTACTGGGTTATCAAACTGCGAGAGGATCTGTCAAAATGGAGATGTTCAAATAAGAGATTTAAGGAAGGAATGTAAATTATTCCTAATTAGAAAGACAGACCGGTGAACTCTTCCATTCCATAGCCTTAATGGACGCAAGGCAAACAGGGAAGAAGGACAACGAAGAATTCAAACAGAGAGTTTTAGGGAGAGAGCAGACGCGAGCAGACACCTCTAAACTGCCATTTGACCCAGGCAAATGCCAACTTTCAGTTCACTAAATCAGTGCTTTATGTCAAGCTTGGCAAACCTACCAGCTTACCCTTTTCATTTAAAAATTTTGTCCTTTTATTTTCTAATTGTAATTTTTCATCCTTGAGAATTTCAAACATGCATACAGTGAAATATGATCCTAACCACCCACCTCCTCCCTCAAACCCTACACGTATCCCCTCAATAGGTCCTCCTCCCAACATTGTCCTTTTCACAGAACTCGTCCCCGAGTGGCAGGGGAGAAGTAACCGAGGTTGCGAGGTTGCTTACCAAAGCTGGGGTGCTGAAGGTGGGGGAGGACGTGGGCCCACAGCAGGAATGCGTTTAAATATCAGGGCCTGAAAATGGGCTAATCCACCACTGTTGCTTCTGCATTTTCCTTTGTCCTCAGCTACCTTAAATACTCCAGCCAAGGAAACTACTGGACTGGTTTATGTCTGGATGGAAGCCTGCTGCACATGCTTCCACCAGAGTAAAAGAAGAAAATCCAAAGAAATCTCTTCCCCCCTCTAGCACAGGACAAAATCAACCCCACCTCCAGAGCCAACATGAAATGTGCATTTGCCTGATTTTTGTTTCTTTGCTGACATGTAGGTTACAGGGACTTGAACGCACTGTTAATGACAAAAAGTTCCACTTCTGCTCAAAATAAAATGGTTAACTTTATCATTTCTTCACGCGGATGTGGCATGTGTACACAGGCATATTCCCGTGTGTGTGCACACATTTTGGAGGCTTGAAGTTGTCGTGTTTCTTCCTCAGTCTCTTTCGCCTGTTTTATCGAGGCAGAGTCCCTCACTGGGCTTGGAGCTGTTCTGGCTTAGCCAGCTTGCTCTGGGGATCCCTAGTGTGTCCTCCTGAGTGCTGGATTTTAGTCAGCCAACTTGCTTGCTTGGCTTTTATGTGGGTTCTAGGGATCAAACTCCCGTCTTTGCAAGGCAAACATCTCAGCCACTGAGTCATTTCCTAGTCCCTGCATTTATTCTTATGCAGCCTTCAGAATTAAGCTGGAGTGATTATTTTGGCGCGGATAAGAACTGGACTGTAACACAGCTGGCCAGGCACAGTCCGTCTGCTACTTCCGTCTACGTTTTCACTCCGGAGCTCTTTCACAGGGGCCTTTGGCTGGAGAGCAGCAGCTCGTGGGAAGAATACCCTTTTGCTTTTTATATTGCTTTTTGCAATACTCTCCAAAACCCTAATGCCACATTCCCTTGAAAGCGGGGCTTTGCCTACAGGTTCGATTCCATCAGCTGTATCACATTTTTTCCTTGCAACCTTTATTTTACAAGTCCGCTGACAGGCTCAACTACGATTCTAAGCTACCTCCCCACGTTTCAAAACTTTTTCCATTGGTGATGTCACGTACTAGAACAACACCTGTCCTGGCTTCTCTGCAGGAAGTTGTGGCGGTGGATATCACTACTGGCCTGCGGGACCCCTTTCGGTAGCTTGGTCTTTCCTTGTAACTTAACTATTTTAGTCTTAAAGTTTAGTCCTCGTCTCGAAATAAAGGTAGTACCAAAGGCAAAATCCGAGAAAAATGCAAAAGGAAACAGGTCCCCCGCCACCCCTACCCCGGGTCGCCACCCCGCCGGCATCTCAGAGCAGGAAGGGCAGGTCTTCTTTGGAAAGAGCGCCCTCAGGAGTTCAGTGCTCCTTACTGTAGCAGACTCCTCCCTCACCCAGGCCCCTAAGGAATTTCCAGAGACGCAGCAGGAGACCTACCGGAGGCTCAGAGGAGGGAACTCCAACCGTGGGCCGTTGCGTCCCTGCCTCTAAACCTTAGAGTCAAAGGTGGCAACCACACCTTCTCAGCTTCTTGGGAGCTAGTTGGAACACAGTGGCCTTCGGTTCACCCTCAGTAAAGTTCTCTGGGACAGTCCCAGGGGCCGGGGGGGAGGGCAAGTGTGCATACTGTCTAACCCGCGGCAGGAACTCTGCGCAAGGACTCTTCAAGGGCAGAGGAGGAGGATTGCCAGCTCTGGAACCCAGATATACTCCTTTGTCCAGCTCACATCGTGGCAGTCACCGAGACTGAGCCCTGTGTTCCTGAAAGCCTTGTTCCCACACCGCTTGTGATATTGCCTGAGGCCTGTTCAACACGGAAGTGGAAACAAGGCATCTCCAGTCCCCAAGGCAAGTAACATGAGTTCTTCTGGATACATGAGATCGATTTCCAGGGTGTTGATGGGTGAAGCATCTTCAGAGAGGGCTGGGACCACATTATAGTCCAATGCGATTAGCTCAGCTCTTCCTGAAGGGTGGAGAGATGGGTCTGTGCTGTGCAGGTGCCTGCAACTGCATCTGCACGGGGAGACTGTGTGGGTTGTGGGTGGGTCACAAGGAGAGTTAAGAGCAGCAGGAAGTCCAGTGGGACCTCACACTGCCGAGGTCCATGTGGCAAGTAGGAATTGTGCCAGGAGAGCTGAGGTAAAACCTGGAATCCAGAGCAGACCACACCAAGAGCTTGCTAGTAGCTCAGGTTTAGAGACAGGAACCTGAGAGCTACAGATACCAGAACACAGGCTGGGATCCATCCTGGGGACGTTTAGCCTTTGATAAATGCTGAGTACACATTGCCAGCTGGCCAGATGCTACAAAGTTTCACAGTGTAAAAGGTTAATTTTATATTATATAGATTTTATCACGGAATTAGAAAAGCATTTAGAAGGGTCTAAACTCACACCCACACATGCACACACACCCACACATATGCACACACACAGAGACCAAAACTGTGTGTACAGTGTTCTTAGGGATTGGGGGACAGTGTCCAGATCCAGTGGGAGGTGCCACTTGGACCCCCAACTGTACAAATAGAAAAGGGGACTGAAAGCTGAAGTCATTCACCAGGATCTGAACCCTGCTGGGTTCCCCTGTAGCTTCTGTATCTCCTCCAACACAAAGCACTGCCCTCAGCTCCTCTCTTGGCTGTGTGGAGCCTGGTCCTACCTTCAGCCTACAAATCAGGAAATCCAAACAGGATTTCCCAGAAGAGCGCATGCTCAAAATACAAGGCTCCTTTGCTGCTCAGTTGACACTCAGCTTTATCTGTTCCACAATACCAAGAGACAAGAAAGACCCATTTTAGGGGTCAAAAACCAGTAAAACATCAAGTGGGCTCAGCCCTTCTAGTACCGCAGATCTTAAAGATCTTATATTTTTAAAAAATGAACCTCAAAATTTGGCATAGCAACTTCAGTAGAGGTGTGGAATCTGGCTAGAGTTAGGAGGGTCCATGACAACCTGAAACTGCAAACTCAGCACTCAGCAGAGTGGGTAGTGAGGCTGCCCTCAGCATCAAGAAAGCACGGGACCTTTGCACTCTCTCTGCTGTGCTTAGAAATCCCAAACTCAAGGCTGGAGAGCTGGCTCAGCAGATGAGAGCACTGGCTGCTCTTCCAGAGGACCTGGGTTCAATTCCCAGCAACCACATGGTGGCTCCCACCCATCTATCCTGGGATCTGATGTCCTCTTCTGGCATGCAGGTGTACATGCAGACAGAGCACTCATGTAAAATAAATAAATATATCCCAAAAAACATCCCAAACTCCCAGGAGGCAGGAAAACCTGGTCAGCCAACCTCTTCCAGAGGGATTTTGTCCCAATCCTGGAAACATTTTTCTGGAAGCTTCTGCTCTGGGGATGGAGACTGAGGGCCAGACTGCAAGGCCTGAGGAAGGATGGGCCCACATCGCTGTGAATGTCCTCTACTCTGCTGACCTGTGCACAAAGACAGGGATGTGTTGGTCAATTCCAGGAATGTTGTGCGGGTTGTCTCCCTCCACCCAGACTCACGTCAACCAGTTCCTCATCTGAGGAATGACTCAGCAAAGAAAGCTGGCTGGTCACCAAGAAGAATCTCCAGGATGTGTGCCCTGAAGCTACTAATACTCACCAAAGACCCAACTGGAGCCTCATCTTGCCAAAAGGTCACCACAATCTTGTCCTGCCTCTGCCTGGTTCACTGTGGGAGCGGTCCTGCTCTGGCTGCTGCTCCTTGATCCCTCTAGGTTTTCATCTTTGCTGCCAAGAAAGGTTATGTAAGAAGGTTATGTAACCTCCCCCCCCTCGTTTATTTGTACCAGCCATTGGAAAGCGGGCCCTGTGTCTTTAACACACATACACCATTGCAGTGCCCCGAGATTGTCTACTGAACTTGACTTGTATTTGGAGAATCGACCTCTGTCTGTCATTCTACCCCCATGAATAAGAGGGAGGGCACTCCTAGTTTAGTCTTCCCACAGCTGCTTACTGTGGACACTGCTGTCCGCTTGAACTCGGAACGGGGTGGTCACACGGCAAGAGCGAGGAATAGGCCTGAGGAAGGGGTTCTAGGGTTCATGTGTGTAGCTTTTAGTGTCGGCCAGAAGGAGAGACAGAAGTCTCTGGTGCCTCGAGCTCCAAGCTCTCTCAGAACATCATAGCCTCTCAGGAAGGTAACTATGGAGGTCAAGATAAAGTTGGACTCCTACTAAAGCTATCCACTCCATAATCCACTGAACAGGACAGGGGAGGGGAGGGACCGTTGACGGCAAAACTCTGCAGACATCATCCTTGCAAACTGACCTTTTAAAAACGAAATATTCTTTTTACTTTGCCTGTGCACTGTGTGCGTGAAGTGCCTGCAGAGGCCAGAAGAGCCAACACTCAACCATTGAGCCATCTCTCCAGCTCCAACCCCGCCCCTCTCGCAAACCTGTTTTTGTACCGTTTACATCTCCATTGTAGGAACTCTCAGGCCTTCTGGACACCCTGATGGTGGGCAGAGCCAGTCCATGATGCACCCCCTCACTCCTGCTTGCACAGAGGTCCTTTATCCCTGTCTGGGTGCAGGTATCCTTTGGCGCATGGCATTTTCTCTTCTTTTGGGTAATGGTTGCCTTACATCTGCATCTTCATGTAGGTTTTCTTAGGTTCCCAGTGGTCCTTTATCTATATTGGGGGAGGTTATATTATTGAACTAATGGTTGTCTATGCCCTGTCTCAGGTTTAAAAAAAAACCAAACATTAAATTGATGTCAGCTCCCTCCAGACGATGGTACTCCCACCCCTCTTCCGTTAGACTGCTTCTGTTCTTGCCCTCCCTGAGGGGCTCCATTCATCCTGGAGCATGTACACTCTTGCCACCATAAACTTCTCTACCTCTGAGTCACCAGTACTGCTGTTGCCGGGGGCCATCCATAGCTTTAGAGCACCACCGACCTGGAGTCACAGTGGCTTGACTCTCCATCAACCTGGTATCCTCCGGACTCGGCCTTTTTAATATGACAAGGAGCTGGCCTTTAACGGCGCACTTCCTGTCCTCAGAAAATGCCAGTAAACTTGAAACCAACCAGCTAAACATCCCTGACCCTGGGATGCTGAGGCAGAGGGGAACTAGGAAGCTTTGATTGTCTCCGAAGAGCACTGTGGGAGAGCACTCATCCTGCAATCAGAACAGCAGAAATGTCCTCTTGTAGGCTTAGAGTTTATTTAATATTCTTAAACACCTCTACCTCTCTTCCCAGACCTTAGATTAATAGAGTAAGGGGCTATAGACCTCTTTTAGCTACTTCCTGCTGATTAGGGTCGTTGGGTTCTTTGGGGTTGTACCAGTCTCAGACATCAGGATACCAGCAGTGCAGTCAAACAGCAAAGCATCACACCACAACAGCAGCAGCAGGCAACAGCCACAGACGTGGTACCCAAAGCGGCCAGACTCTGCCCAAATAGCAGGAATCAGCCAAAGCTGCAAAGTGGCACAGAGAGTTCTCTGCAGCATTTCTCTCTTCGAAAAACAGCAAAGCGAGCCTAACCATTTCAAAGCATAGAGATGCAAAAAGCCCTGTCTCACTGTCTGTAGGCTTCTATTTACCCCTCTCAAGGTCCACACAAGGATGTTTCCCAACTGGCAAAAACCACACCCCTGGAAGGAAGTGCCCAAGAGGTGGAGGGTGGAGGTGGGGGGAAGGAAACAGTCCCACATCCCACACTTGGAACCAAAACAAAAAACATCACACCACACAATTGAGTTTCCAAAAAACCCAAAAACTTTAACTTCAGTCCTCAGTCCAAACCACCTTCAAGTCGCCTAGGGAGGTAAACAACTGGGCTTTGAGAAAACCCCAGTGAACACCCTGAAGATACAGACACAGAGGGCAGAGAAAGCCCACCAGCTCCTGCTCTTCCACTTGACCTGGATTTTCAATTTTGGTTTTTCCCTAATGAGTTTTAATGTCCTTTAAGGCAAAACACAAAACAAAATTTCATCAAATGTGATGGCGTGAATGGTCGCCGGTTGGTGGGACTTTTTTTTTTTTTAACTCTCACATTAAGCATTTGAAATTATTAACCTGTACTCCTTCTCTACACAATCCACATTTTAAACTGTGCTGTGTGCGGGGGTGGTGGGCATGGTGTGTGTTGCTCCAACACTGAGCAACATCTAGATCTCATGCAGATACTGTTTGTCCAGGTCTGTCATCTGCTGGGTCTAAAAAGATGGGTGAGTGAGTGAGGGTCTGTTGGTAAGAAGGACGGCAGAAGGTCAGTGAGGACCACCGGAACCCATTGCCAAGGAGCAGGCTCAACTTGGAGGGAGACACTCAGAATGAGGCTCTTATTCCTGAGCCCATAGACCTGGACTCTTGTTTGCGACAAGTGAGGTCCAAATACGTGTCTGAGTTTCTAGTTTCCTCCTAGCAAGTGCATGCAGAGACCAAAGTGGGCATCAGGACTGAGTGTCCACGGGACAAGGACTGTAGACTGGAAGGGACAAGGAGATGAGTGGGCAGCTCCTACAGGGGTGATGACCCTTGAGGCATCCCAGAAGCCCCTTCCCTTCCAGGTTAATTCTGTGGAGATCACAATGTTAGCTGGACTTTAGCTCCCTGCCTTGTCACAACCCTGCTCCTTCACCTCAGGGTTTATGATTATCAAACATCCAGGTGCTAGCCAATGAGACCTCTAACCAGGTGTGCCCAGGGTGAGTCGCACTGTCTCAGGATTCACCTAACAGGTGTTCTTGGGCTTCAGACAGGTGAGAGGTGGTATAACATGAAGAAACCAGGAAGAGAGATGTCAGCCTTCCATAGGAGTAAGAACCAGCCAAGAGCTGGCTTCTCTATATCTATCCTGTGGGATCACAAAGGGAGTGGGGACCAGGGCTCTCCCTTCTGCCACATTCCAGCTTTTGACCTCTGGTTTATGATTATCCAGGAGCCAGCCAATGAGGCACCAGTCCAAGCCTGATCCTCAGAGGTGAGACAGGCCCTGGAAGGTTCTGGATGTCATCAGAGGCTGAGGCCATCCTGGACACTCGTCCTTACTAGCAGCTAAGAGGACAGCGAGACAAGGTTGGTGTTTCTGTGGGGGTAGAGTCCTACAGCCTTCCCGGGTGTTCAAGGGTAGTGTGCTTGGGGCTCATCCCTTGTTTTTTAGTGAGTTAAATCTTCTGAGCACAGGAAGAAGATTTGCTGACACTTTCCATCGGGAACACTGATTCTGAAATTTATAAATCCTGAAGAGGAAACCCAGCTGGGGACACATCTTCCCTCTCTGGGTACCATCTCAATGTACCGAGGATTGGAGAGCCTGTAACTGGGTGAGGAGAGAGGTGGAGAGGACACTGTACATCATGCCTGTGCTGTATCAGACCCCCCAAATTACCCCAGAAACCAGGTGCTGCTTTACCCTGCTCTGTAGATGAGCACACACAGGTGCATAGAAGTTGAAATCACATGTCTTGGCGGGGGTGGAGTCCGGGGTAAAAAGTTCTGGAAACCAACACTTTGTCCCAGAGTTTGCATTCTGCCCCCTCCTGGGAAGCACACACCTGGGAGACTGGAAGCTGGGAACTGGCTGTTGAGTAGAAGTTTGGGAGATTCACTCGGCGTCCTCTGTCTCCTATAGGGCTCCAAGGAAGCAGTGTAAGCAGATCTGGATGTCTCTTGTGGATTCCCATGGCTTCTTTTCACATCCGCCTGTTCCAGGAGCACGACTACAAACAGGTCGTGGACATGTTCTCCAGGGGCATGAAGGAGCACATCTCCGTTGCCTTCCGTCACCTGCTGACACTGCCCCGAACCCTTCTGCTCTTAGTCGGGGTGCCCCTTGCCGTAGTCCTGGTGTCTGGCTCCTGGCTCCTGGCTGTCCTTTGCATCTTCTTTCTGCTCCTATTCTTGTGGTTCCTTGCCAGCAAACCCTGGAAGGATTATGTGTCCAAATGTTTGCACACAGACATGGCTGACATCACCAAGTCCTACCTGAGTGTTCGTGGCTCAGGTTTCTGGGTGGCTGAGTCCGGGGGGCAGGTGATGGGTACAGTGGCTGCCCTGCCAGTCAAGAATCCCCCGTTAGGAAGGAAGCAGCTGGAGCTCTTTCGCCTGTCTGTGTCCTCACAGCATCGAGGAAAGGGGATAGCAAAAGCGCTGGTCAGAACTGTCCTCCAGTTTGCACGGGACCAGGGCTACACTGATGTTGTCCTTAAGACTGGCCTTTTGCAGCAAGGTGCTGTGACCCTTTACTATAACATGGGTTTCCAGAAGACAGATGAATCCTTTATGGACACCCTCACATGGCTTACAGATGTGTCTCTAATTCATTTCATATACCCGCTCCCTTCTGCTCAGGAACATGAGCCATGATCTTCTTTCTCTGTCTGTCTGTTAGCCTCTGGTTCACTGTGCTGTGGGAACAAGTAACCCTGATAATGTAGGGGACAAATCATAAAACTGCCTTTGTTGTTTTCATCACATTCCTTCTGTCTGATAGTATGTAAAGAACCAGGGCAACGAAGTGCTTTATTTCCTTTAAGCCAATTTCTGGTAGGGGGAGCAGTGTCCACTGATGCCGTGGGAGAGATTTCATGGCCTGCCTAGCATGTGTAGTCGCTGCTGGCACTGGCTAGACTCAGTCTATGAGCCAGTGTGAGTCTCTGGAGGCCACATGTGGAGTATTTTTGAGGGTCCAGAAAGAGAATGTGGCATTAGAGAGTAATTTCACCTCTACCTCTTCTTGCAACTGAGGCTAGACCCATCCTGCATCCCAAGAATGGGGGCCTCAAGAAATGTAGGTGCGCCAGACCTGATCACCCCATCCTACAAGTCTCCAGTACATCGATGAATAAGACGTGACTCCATACTCATGTCTGCCAGATCGCTTGCCATTTCATCTCTGCCACTGTCGGTGCCAATGGGTATACGGAGTCTCTCGTTGCATTTCCCCAGCCCAGAGGGTCCTGCTGGCTACAGTTGTCCAGGTTTCCCCTCATACAATCATTTGTGACACGCAGGAAGGACCAGGGCTACTGTTCCACCTGCAATTTCATTCTGCTCACGGATATCTCTTCTGAGGGGTTTGATGGGTGACTGTCTTCCTGCCAACTGGCCTTGTCACAGGCCCACTTATCTTCTTGATGTCCCTTTGACAAGCCATGGGGTGGTTCCAAACCCAAGTAATTTATTACCTGGGACTATGGACCTGGGACTCTGGTGTGGCCTCCCACACACACTCTTTGCCTTTTGTTGCCTTGCAACAAACCTTCAGTCCCACCTTGAGAGCCATCCTCTTCCTCAGGCCTGCTTCCCTGTGCTTGTCTGACAACTCAGCCATCCATATCTGCTCCCTGTCCATTCCACCCAGGCCGCTATCCAAACCAAGTGACCTTTCGACTCTAAGTCTGTATCAGCTTCATACCCAGCTGTAGGTCCCTCAAGACAGCCTGATGTCAGGGAGATGTAGGATTTGCCTTCTCCAAGTCTCTCCTGCTTACCTCATGAAGTAAGGTCAGGGCTTCCAGGAACAGCTACAGAGAGATGGGCCTGGCCAGATTGCTCAGTGGTTAAAGGCACTGACTGTCCTTACACAGGATCTGGTTTCAATTTCCAGTACCCACATGATGGTTTACATCCAGTTGAGGGGATCTGGGGCTTCTTCTCCGTGGGCACCAGGTATGATCTAATGGTCCCTATCCTTTGAAATACATACACAATAACATGAAGATGCTCTAAAACACACAAGACACACATGGGCTCTGGATAGCAGGGACCAAATGGCAGCTATAAGGAAGGCCAGCAAGATGATGACATGATTGGGAAACTTGGGTATCTGAGAACAACACCCGCAACTCCAGCTTCTCGCTGGTATGGATCCATCAGGGCTGGGGCTTCTGCTTCTGAAGTGTAACTTTTCCTGTGAAGACATGAAGTAACCTCTGGATGTGGGAACACTATAGGTGAAGGAAATCATTCCTTCCATGCTACCCAATGAGCCAGTGTGTTCTCTAGCCTTTCTTGGAGCATTATGGGTACCTGAGCAGCTGCATAACCAAAAGCCCATACCAGTGTGGTTATGGCCCGTGAGAACTGCAGCGCTGGAAGAGTCTTTACACAGCCTGCAGGCTACGGCGTTGCAAAGGTGTTCACCTTAGCAGTTGTTACCTGCTCTTCTAACATTAGACGTGGGTCCCCCGACTCCTTAAGCTTTCTTGGGATTTCATGAGTCTCCCCTTTGCTTCCACAAGGAAATGTTCAGTCTGGAAGAGATAGCTACGCGGCACACAGCTCCTTACTCCAGCGTTTACCGTTCTTCCACTGTGTTCCCTGGGCCATAGATGGAATAATATAAATTCTAACATTAAAGACCACAGCATAAAATACTTCTTTTCTACAGCTGTCCTTATCCATAGTAACCACTGTCCATTGCAAAAAGAAATTTCTGCCGTCGAGGTTTACAGCAGTGTAAACACAAATGTTTAGAAGGCAATTTGACACTCATTTAATAAAACAATGTCAGTAGCCTCCCTGCTGGAAGTCAGTGACATCCCATAGGTGTTCAACCACTTGCAGCACCAACTATAAGTTTCGCATGTGCGGCAGGTCTTCGGTCGAACCAGAAAGTTACTAGTTGCATGTATAACAGTCATGCCACGGATTGTAGCAGTGGGCTTAAGGAGCCCAGGAAGCACTTTCTAGTACACTAAACGCCTGCCTCTTGGGAGAGTATTCAGCTTCGCTCTGGTCTGTTTCCCATGCCCTGAACAAAAACATGTTTTCAGCAATCGTAATTTGCCATATAGTTTTGGCATACAACCAACAGCGGTGGCAATAGCCTGTGTTGTGCCAACGAAAGGTGCTTTCCAGGCATCTATAAGAAGGCAAACCATGGGTTGGGGAGACAGCTCAGCGGTTAAGGGCACTGGCTGCTCTTCCAGAGGTCCCGAGTTCAATCCCTACCTAGCACCCACATGGAAGCCCTCAACCATTTATAGTGGGATCTGGTGCCCTCTTCTGGCATGCAGGTGTACATGTAGGCAGAACACTGTCCAGAATAAGTAAATAAATTAAAAAAAAAAAAGAAGAAGAAGAAGGCAAACCACATCTCACAAGGATGTTTAGATCCAACAGCCATATGTCTTCCAGGAGTCATGTTTTCTACCCATAGAGGTACATTTATTCAAAATTTTTTGAGATAGGATTTCATTTTGTAGTCCAGACTGTAGCTTATTACATAGGCCAGGCTGGCTCAAACTTGCAGCAGTACCCCTGCCTCTGCCTCCAGGCTCTGGGATATTAGACATGATACAATTGACCCATGTTCAAATTATTGAACTTCTGTTTCTACAGTGTTTATACATGCTGTTACAGATCTGTAAGACAGCCACATGTTTGCATTATATCATAAAAGCTTTTCCAGAAGGCAAACACGTTTCATTCGGTTTTGCGATTCAGCAGTTAATGGGAGACTTAAAGAAAAATGTCAGTGAGTTCTAATGCAGTATGACTTTCCATCCCATTTTTTAAAATCAAGTGTTTCCTCAAAGAAGCAATGTTGGGTACAGTGGCATGGATGAGGGATGCCATGTTAATTATCGTTTAACTCTCTACCATCCACAGTCATTCTACATGTCCCATGTGACTTCCTAATCATGGGGTGCTACCACAGGAATGCTTTTCCCCACTACCTGGCATGGATGGCTTAATGCATGGCACGTCCAGAACCAAGAAGGAAGCCTGCGTTCATGCTTGCCACGCCCAGTGCTTGAGCAATCTCCCCAGATCTGCCAGGATCCAAGCTGCCTCTGTTGCCCATTTCCCCACTAGCTACATCTGGTTTCTAAAGGGGCCTTGAGCTACAGGAACCATCTCCACACCTGGTGTATTTTCTTGACAGGGAATAAATTCTCACAGTCAAGGGGAGTTATCTGCTCCTGGGGCAAGCTGACTCCTTCCCACCTCGACAGCTCTATTTCTCTATCCACTCATTGCTTCTATTGCCTTAGGTGCTTGGGGGTCTCCATGAGCCAATGCCACTGACCCAGCATCCACCAGCGCCCACACATGCTGCCATCAGCAAGGGCACCGAAAACCTACATTTAAACATGCCCCCCTCCCCGCACAGTCCTCACCTTCAAGCAGCCTTGGCTATCTCGCCAGGGAGCTACTGACGTCTTCCTCCACAGCAGTAGGTGCTGTGGGCATGACCAGCACCCCCTGTTGACACTCCTTCTCTTGAGCAGACATTCCAGGAAGAACGTCTGTAGAAGGTCATCTCAACACTCCTGTCACAAGTGCCTTCAAATGACCAAGACAGATTTGCTTACCTGACTGTCTTTCTCCTGTGCTCTTTCGATTGCTTTGGCACTTTCTGAACCCTGTTTAGGGGCCAGTTCCATCAGCACCTCCATCTGCAATACTTGTATCCCACAACAGGGCTCAGCAGTTGCTCAAGGCTCTAACGGTTAGAGTCCAGCTGACCCAGAGGGCACTTAACTTTCTTAACTCTCTGGTAAATACAGCCCCATCTGCTCAGTGAACCTGGCTCTTAATATCATGATCATGATAAATTCTCTTGTAATCATTATTACCATAGCCTTTCCAGCAAGAGGTGGCTAGCATGTGTGCCTGTTCCAAATGTGTTCCCTTTGGAGGCTGAAGGACATTTTCAGGACTGTAGATAATAGCTCAGCAGCCACCACACCAAAAAGCACATCTTAGCTTAAATCACAACACGTGACAGAGACACCCTGAGTATTCCCTCACAACGTACTGATGATAGTTACACCATTAAATTTGGCTTCTGGTCTGGAGAGGTGGCCCAGTGGTTAGAGCACTGGCTGCTCTTCCAGAGAGCCTGGGTCAATTCCCAACACCACAAAGCAGCTCACAGTTATCTATAACTGGGAATCCAAGGTCTTCTTCTGACCTGCACAGGCACCAGGTGTTTGTGTGTTATATGTGCAGAAAAAACATTCATACACATAAAATAATTAAAACATTTTTAATTAAAAACTTATATTTCTGCTGCAGAAGTTGTTTGCTCCTTGAACAGTCTCGGTGAGGGACATGTGGCTTTCTTCTGAGTTCTTGCAACTGTTCTGGGAGTTTTGTGAAGTTCCCTCCATCCCCCTAGAGGAGCTAGCTGATGATAGATCCTGGGAAGCTGGCTGCACACCTCCTTGCTGCAATCTCTGATCTCCCGCTGCAGACATGGCCAGTGACTCTAGGCCAGCACGTTCTGCTGGAGACTATGGCCCACTGTTCCCACGGTGCACCCATCTGCGTGCTTCTCTGTCTCCTACACGCTTGTAAACCCGCAACTACATTTTTGTTTCTTTCTTGGAACTCAGACCAAGCTGTCCTCAAACTCAGAGACCCACCTGTCTTTGCCTCCCGAGTTAAAGGCGATCACTACTGCCTGGCTGCAACTACATTTTTAACTGAGGGATGAGTGAGTTGGAACAGTGACTTGTGCGCATCCTGGTGACTGCTGAGATTTAGTTCTGTGGTCCTGAAGCACAGACTTCCCTCCATCTGCCCTGTTGTCTGGTGGAGGGGGAGGGGAGGGGACTGTTCAGCATGAGAGTGAACATGAATGTCTTCTGTCTCAAAGCAAGTACCAGAAACACAGTGTAGGTGTCCAGGATGTTGTGTGGAGGAGCTCCAGGGAGAGTGGGAGGGCATCCCTTAGATTGTGCTCCTGGCTGCTTGTTCTCCGGGACCACATCTACCTCATCCAGTAGGTAGGGATGACGCCACTCCTCCAGGGAGGTGCAGAGGGGAAGCCTGTGCCATGGGAACCTGCACATGTGTGTGCCCATGGGGAGACTGTGTGGGTGGTTCACATGGTGAGTTAAGAGCAGCAGGAAGCCCAGTGGGACTGAAGCTCCACACACTAAGTAGAGATTGTGAAAGAAGAGCTGAGGCAAAAGCTGGAATCTAGAGCAGAGCATGTTGAGAGCTTGCTGCAGGCAGAACACAGATTGTAATCTGAGTGTTTGGCATTTGAGAAATGCCAGCTGTGAAAATGTTGTCAGCGGCCAAAAGCTGCAGAGTTTCACAGTGTAAAAGGTTACTTGTTCCTATCAATTGGCCTGTGGCAAAAAGACTGTCATTGTGGATAGCTCTGGTCATAGTCTGCCTTAAATCCAAACAGAGGGTAGTTTGTTGCATTGATAACCACCATGCCAGTAATGCATCAGCAACTACTGAAAGTGTAAAACTTCTAACCTAAGGGTGGCCAGAACGGATTAGAGACCTAGTTTCACCTTCTAGGACCCACCTCTAATGACTGTCTCCCACCTCCTAAACAATCTACAGCCTCTCCACAGTGTCCCTAGTTGGTGACGAAGCCTTCAATACAGGAGCATTTCAGGTCTAAACTGTTATATGAGCCCAATGCCAATATTATGAAGAAAGCTTCCTCTTATTAATTATTGAAATAATTTCTAAAATAATCAGTATATTTTATAAATCCGCATGTTCATTTTCAGAAAAGTTATAACCTGAGGGAGTGGAGCTGGCTGAGACAGCTTAAGGTCCTGGATTATTCATACTGTCACCTTAGCCAGGTATCATCAGTTTAGGTGGGCTGGCCGAGACTCGTCAGAGTGATCACCAGACAGTTTCTAACCTCACTGTAATCTGCATTCTAATAATACCCCACCTATCTGAAAGGCAGTTGACACAGCCATGACGAGGAAAGAAATTTACAGGAAGCCAAAGGATGTGATATGCAAATTCCTGGACCACCTCCATCCATTCCCGTGATGTCTACCCCTCCCTCCACTCTTCCACTGTATGGCCCTCATCTCCAGATCCACAGTGGGTGGATTTATCCCACTTCGGCTCTTGGCCAAGAATACCTGTCTGCTTTGTTGCCCAGTCAATCCTCAGTGTTTGCAATGGCTCTAGGTATGAAAGAACCCAGGGTGTCCCATGTCTAAAAGAAGGAGCTCAAGGTTTATAATCAGAGACATCTGGAAAATTCAGTATGTGGAAAACTAACCCAGAAAAATGGCTCAGGCAAATCAACGACTTCATCAGAGGTGTGGAATCTGGCTGAAGCTGGACGAGCCCACATTATCATCGACATGATGGTGCTGAGCCCTGGGGTCACCCTTAGCACAAACTCTATTGTGCTCCGTCTGCTAGGCTTGAAAAGGTCAACCTCCCTGAAAGTGGAGTGCCCTGTTCCTTCCCACACCCACACTCGTCCTTACATCATATCATTATTCTCAGGGCAGGAAGGATTGCTCTACTACCCAGAGGCAGGGAAGCCTGGTCAGCCAGTTTCTTCCAGACAGGTTTATGTCCTGGTCCAAGATTTGAGTCCTGAAATTTGACTCTAAGCTTTGAAACTCAGACCCGGACTGAGCACTGAAGCCAGGTCCCATCCCAGTGTTATGAATGCCCTTCCCTGCTGAACTGTGCTAGGAAATCCCAGTTGTTCTGTACACACTGTCAGAATCAAACCAGAATCACTTAAGTCAATTCCTAACCAAAAATAAGTCAGTAAAGAAATCCAGTTGGTTATAAGGGAAATTTGTCAAGGTCGTGTACCCTAAAGCTAGAAACACCACAGATCCTGCTAGAGCCCTCCCCTGCGCAAAGGCCACCACAGCCTGCACAGCGAAGATCTCTGCCAAGCCACCTGCCTTGTGACTGTCAGTTTAAGACGGGAGTGGTGCCATGATGACTATTGATCCTTGAGCCGATTTTTCGTCTCAGTGGCCAAGAGTTGCAGTTTCACTGTCTTACGTAATACTCCCTGTGACCCTTAAAACCCTCTTCTGCCTCACCCATTAGAGAGCTCACAGGGTTTCCCGTGGCACACAGATCCTGCTGTGGCACTCAGTAATTCTGCACTGACCTTCACGCATCTGTTTTTTAAAAGACTTTAAAAATGTGTGTGTGTGTGCACGTGCACACACGTGTTTATACATGCACGTGTGAATGCATTCCCTGGAGTTACAGACTGTTGCGGGCCACCCAAGATATAGATTCCTGTCCTCTGGAAGAACAGCAAACTTAAGACGCCTGAGAGTTTCTTTTTCTACCCATGCAGGTGCCTTCATTCATGTTCTCTTAGTGATGTTTTTCCTGTTCTTCCAGATGTTTTCACGAATTCTCAATATACTCAAATGTTAGTACTATATGAAGAAACAATTTCTACAGAGGGTGCAAGATTGCTAAAGGTTCACTGCTGGCCCTTTCACGAGAACTCGTGTAGTGATTCCATGGTTAAAGAAATACTAAAGATTAATTAGCAATGTCTAATAATAGTAAGGAAAGATTCTGTGGAGGTATGAATGAGAATGGCCCTAAGAGGCTCATAGACGTGCACGCTTAGTTGACAGGGACTGAAGCTGTGTGAGAAGGAATAGGAGGTATGGCCTTGTTCGAGGAGGGAGGTCACTGAAGGTGGGTTTCAAAAGCTCGGGCCAGGCCTAGGCTGCCTCTCCGCCTGCTGCCTTCCAATCAGGGTGAAAAGCTCTCGGCTACTGCCCCAGCACCATGACTGTCTGCTTCCCACCATGATGACCACGGACTAACCCTCTAAAACTGTGAGCGAGCCCCAATCAAATGCTTTCCTCTTGTGAGTTGCCATCATCATGTGTCTCTTCACACAATGGCCTTAAGACAGATACCACAGATTTTGTCAATTGTTTC
Organism: Pachyuromys duprasi; assembly: GCA_028658305.1. Taxonomy (NCBI): domain Eukaryota; kingdom Metazoa; phylum Chordata; class Mammalia; order Rodentia; family Muridae; genus Pachyuromys; species Pachyuromys duprasi. Next base: position 357,819 of record JAQQSO010000319.1, on the reverse strand, counting down.
CTCAAAAGAGCAATGTTACATTCAGTTAATTCTCTATAGTCTACAGTCCTTTTCCAGAAAGCATTTGCTGTCTTCATTTTGGGGAGCTTCTCAGCATTTCTTGCCATTTTCTCACTCCCATTGAGCTGGGAGTGCCTAGCTTGAGCTGCTTGGCCAAACCCCGGGCCCCGTTCATGCCTGCCATGGTCACTGTTTGAGTGAGCTCTCTGCTCTGACAAGTTCCGGGCCAGCCCCACTGCTGTTCTCCATTGGCCATACCTGGCTGCCGAAAGGGCCTTGGACTGGATGAAGAGTCTCTGTTGTCAAGGGGAGAAATGCACACAGCAGACTCAGAGGCAGAAAATTTTTCCACCCCTGCTGCTCCTGCTGTCTCGGTGTCTTTTCACTGTTGCCTGCCACCTCGGGTTCTTTAGAGAGTTGTCGTCAACCAAGGCACACATGGCTCCAGTGTCAGCCAATGCTCAGGCATTTTGTATGTCAGAAAGGAAACTTGCAATTCAACACAGGACCTCCATCTGCCCACCAGTCCCTGTAGATCTGGAACCCACCTTTGTGGCCACATGAACTTTGTATACAAAGTAGTCACACCTTATGCTTCATTGTGCGGCTGGAATGGAAATGACTGTGGCCTGAAAACCTTTTTCCATTTTTTTTTTTTTTTTTTACTGTGTTTTGGATATGCTGGCAATGAACTGCCTGTCACCAGACTCCCCAAGTCTGATCCAGGTTGCCGAGCTCAATCTGAACCAAGTTTTCATTCTCATCTCTTCGTGGGTTTGCTTCCCTGACTGAATACCTGCAGGGTCCCCTTCAGCCACCTTGAGCAAGGGGTGCTGAGAGGAATAACAAAGGAAGCTGCGTGAGCCATGGAGGTCAAGCCACTAAGCAATCTTTGCCCTTGCCCTGGGCTTCAGTGCCTGCCTCCAGGCTCCTGGCCGACTTTAACTCCTGCCTTAGCTTCAGTGATGGACCGTGAATGGAATGTTTAACCCAAATAAACATTTTCCTGCCCAAGTTATCCAGCCATGATGTTAACCACAGCAACAGAAATAAAACTGGGACAAGAGGCCCTTCGGTGTCTCAATGGTTGAGATTAAATGTCTTCCGGAAGCTCACAGACACTTCTGGTATTCTGTCACCCATCCTTAGGTCCTTGGCTACATTACTGATGAAAAGGACATGTACAGCCCAGCAGGTACCCCCCAACTATGGCTCAAGTAGGGTCTAATGAGAAGGATAAAGGAGGACAGTGTTGGGGCTGCCTGGATCTATTTTTATATGTTCACGTATAGCTTGGGCAGGGAGAAGACCAGAAGTAAGGGGCTGCCTTTTGGTTCTGGAATCCCAGACCCATATTCAGGATGTGTGAGCCAAGTGAATTGCACATGCACAGATGTGCACAGGGAAGCATGGTGCGCTTCAGGAAAGCCAAGTGTGCTTGGAAGGAGGTGTGGGGTGAGGGAATCAGGGACGCAGTGGAGTCCTTCCATGAGAGCTGTCCCAGAACCTGCTTCTCCGCCAGGTTAACGTATGACGATCACAGCATGAATGGACAGAATTCTGTCCTTTAGCATACCCCAGCTCTTGACCTTTGATTTATGACTATCTAGGAGCCAGCCAACGAGGTGCCAGGCTGAGTCTGCACCCCGGAGCTGAGGCAAGCTGTAGCAGATTTTCTTGGGATGCCATTTAGAGGCTGGGGCTTTGCCGAACACTCCCAGCTCTGTGATACGGGGTTAGAGGACAGAGAGGCAAGGCTGGGTGGGAGGTCTCTGTGCACCAGTGGCCTAACAACCTTCCTGGGGACTCAGGGGTGGGTGTTTGGAGATGACCTTTTGCCCTTTGGGCAGATTAAATCTTTCCAACCAGGGGGAAGAGAGTTTTCTGAAACTTGCCTGTGGGAATGTGGGATTCTGCTGTGTGCAGACACTGAAGAGGAAACCACGTGTGGGGACACCACATGTTCCTTCCAGTGTGACATCTTAAGGTATCAAAATAACGGAGAAGCAGCTACTGGTTAAGGAGGGCAGAGGGGAGGGGACTAAGCAAGCCTTTGTTGCACACAGATCACCATGTTAAATACTCAAAGCAACCCAGAAGCAGGTGTTATTTACTCCGTTCTACAAGAAAGACAAGCAGGATCTGAGACTTTACGTAACTCTTTCAGGATCACAGGGCCAGAAAAGGGAAGGACCCAGGAATTAATAAGACATTGCCTTTTTCCTAGTCATATTCTGCTTTTTCTTGAGTGCTACTAGAAGACACACCCTTGAGCAAAGTTTACATGGGAGGCTGGAAGCAGGGTGGAGGGGTGCAGGGAACTCACATGTCTTCCTCTCTCACTCCTGCAGGGCTCAGAGAAGGCGTGAAGAAAAGGTCTGGTTGTCTCTTGTGATTGCTGATATCTGAGACCCAGAAATCTCTCCATGGCTCCTTATTACATCCGCAGGTTCCAGGAGACAGACTATAAACAGGCTGTGGACTTGTTCTCCAGCGGCATGGAGGAGCAGATCCCCACCACCTTCCGCTACCTGCTGACACTACCCCAAACCCTCCTGCTCTCACTTGGGGTGCCCCTAACCATAGTTCTGGTGTCTGGCTCCTGGCTGCTGGCCGTTGTAGGTGTTATCCTTTTGCTCCTACTCCTGGGCTCCTTGCCAGACAGCCCTTCAAGAACTACGTGGCCATGTGTTTACACACAGACATGGCTGACATCACCAGGTCCTACCTGAGTGTTTGTGGCTCAGGTTTCTGGGTGGCTGAGTCCGGGGGGCAGGTGGTAGGTACAGTGGCTGCTCTGCCAGTGAAGGATCCTCCATTAGGGAGGAAGCAGGTGGAGCTCTTTCGTCTGTCTGTGTCCTCACAGCATCGAGGACAGGGGATAGCGAAAGCACTGGTCAGAACTGTCCTCCAGTTTGCACGGGACCAGGGCTACAGTGAGGTTGTTCTTGAGACCACTATCGTGCAGCAAAGTGCTATGGTCCTCTATGAGGCTATGGTATTCCAAAGGACAGGTAAACATTCACACCCCAGAATGCTGGGTTCATGGTTCCTGGATTTTTCTATAATTCATTTCACATATCCTCTCCCTTCTGCTCAGGAACACGGACGATGATCTTATTTCTTATCACATCTGTCAGGTTCCAATTAACTGTACTGTAACAAATAATAAAAAGCACATGTTTCATGCTCATTGGATTACTGTCTGTTTGACAATATTAGGATGACAGAACTGAAGCGATACAGCACTGTTTCCGTGAAAGTCACCTTCCTAAAGGTAGCAGGCTGGTGGCTTGATGACGTGGAAGTGGTTCACAGGACCTGAACAGGATGTGTGGCCCCTACTGGAATGGGCTAGACACAATCCCATGGACCAGCATTAGCATGTGGAGGTCAACCATGGCACATTCTGGGGAACACAAACAGATCCAGGAAGAGGATGTGTGAGCAGAGATTGTCTCAGACATACAACTCTTGGGACTAAGGCTGGCTCCAGACCCTGTCCCAAGCAACAGGAACTTCAGAGTGTAGGTGCCTTAAGCTTGACCGTGTCATCCTGCAAGACTCAGACACATGGATGGGGGAGGGGTGTCCCGGCACTGCTGCCTGTGACACTGCTTCTCTTCCTTGCAGCTTCACCACTCGCAATGCAGTGTCATCTGGTGTCTTTCCTTGTGTCACTTCCAGACGGGGGGAGGGGGGTCCTTTCAATCAGCATTGTCCAGGTTCCCCTTATTTGTGGTTTCCAGGCAGTATGAAGGCTAGTCTTGCAGCGCCATGGCATCGCATCCTGCTTGTAGCTGTCCCCTCAGGGAATCTGACTGACAACTCCCTGCTATCCTGCCAGCTGGCCTCATCAGCCATGGCTCTTTTCCAACATATGGAGTTGTTCTAAGCCCAAGTAGCTTGCTCCCCGGGAGCAGGTGCCTCTCTGTGTGCCGTACACACCGTTCCACTTGCTCCTTGCTGTGTCGCTGAGCACCACAGGTGCCTCCACAGACCCGATGCCCTCCTATCTGTCATCACTCAACCGCCCAAACCCATTTCCCTGTCCATGCTAACCAGGCCACTGTCCACAGCAAGTATGTGTTAACTTGAACCCTCTCTAAGTTGAGTTTTCAATAATAGACCCTTCAAGATAGCCCTGTGTGTCAAGAAGGCACTAGACTTGCCTCCACAAGTCTCTCTTTCTTGGCTTGTACCAGCTTTCCCTGTGCAGCAAGGCCAGGTCTAGAGGGTCCCAGGACAAGACAATAGGGGAGGTTCTGTTAGCATATAGGCAGCCCTCTTGTCTGCCTCTAGGTTGCTCAGCGACCTGATGTCACAAAGGCAGCGGCCACCACCCGGCTGACCTCTCTTGTATTCTCTGCATGTCCCTCTGTCTATCCCTCTGCGTGTCTCCCTCCCTCCCCATTTTGCTCTCCCATACTGTCTCTCTCATGGATAACTCAGACAATAACCCTCTCCTTCTCTCCTCTGCCCTTGTACCACACCTGTTGTGCGGTGTGTAATATTTATATCATACCAGTTTCCCTAACCAGTTCCCTGTACTTCCTGACATATAGACAATAGCAAGGAAATAGCATTTGTCTTCCAAAGCACATATGGGATCAGGACACTGGGAGCCAGATGGCATATGCAGAGAGGGCCAACAGGACAAGAAAAATTGTCATTGGGAGATGAGCAGAAGTCCTCGGCAGGTAGGAACACCTCACGAGGTATTCACAAAGCTCAGCCCATCAGTGACAGAGCTCCACTAAGCCAAAGATGCTCCTGTTGTTTGATGTCTTCTGTGGAAACATGAAACCAACATCTCTCCCCCAGATAGACCACAGTCTACTCTGATGAGCTTACTGAGATTATTCATGGAGCACCCACGAGGGGCTACTGACATGCGCATAGAAAGAAGACTCCGAGAGCATAGACACCAGAAGCCAGCTCTACCAGGGTGATTTATACGTGCTTCGTCACCAGACTCTTCAGTACACCCTGCCTTGAAGAGTCTTCCTCCTAGCACTAACTGTTCACTGCTTGCATAAGCTCTGGGAGGACTCTGTGAACCTTGTGGACTCCTTGAGAGTTTCACGAGCCCTCCTTTATTTTCACAAAGGAGTATTTCAGTCTGGAGGGGAAACTACACAGCATTAACCCCTTCGTCCAGTCCTTTCTATCAGCTCACTCTCCTTTAATGTTTCTGGAACTACATACAAGGTGACATAGATGTCAACAGCCAAAGAAGCTCGTTCTCAGTAGTCTGTCTGGTTATGAGTCCTCGCTGTCACCACTGCCACAGCAACAACAACGTCTACGGCTACGGACACGAATGTTTAGAAGGCAATTTATAAGCATACAACATCCATCTAATAACAACAAAACAACAATAGCCTCCTTCTAATAACAACAAAACAACAATACTACAGTCTATGACTGGAGGGAACCTCAAAGTTGGCTCAAAACCCCCAAGACCAAGTTCTCAACACAAAGGGGATTTACCCCAGAGGGACAGACGGCAGGTATAAGGGGCAAAACAAACAAACAAACAAACAAACAAAAAACCGGATCTAGGGAACTAGGGAGAAGGGGAAGGGAACAAAGGAGAGAGGAGAAAAGGGCTAAGTGGGTGGGGGTAAGAGGTATCTGTCCCTGAAGTTTGGGGGATGGAACAAGGGACTGTCTCTGGATAGAGAGGAGACAGACATGGCCTGTAGGCAAATTGCAGTTTATAAAGTTAAAGGGGGGCTGGGCATGGTGGGGTTTCCTGTAATCCCAGCACTCTTGAAGGCAGAGGCAGAGGCAGGCATAGCTCATTGAGTTTGGGGCTAGCCTGGTCTACAAAGTGACTCCAGGACAGTCAAGGCTACACAGAGAAACCCTGAATTGAAAAAAGAAAAGCAAGCAAGCAAGCAAGAAAGGTAAAAAGGGAAACCCGTGTTAGGATGAGATGTTTAATTTTAATTGAGCATATTAATTAGGTGGCCAAAGGGGGCTTTTGGTTCGTAGACTTCAATACTTTCATAGTTGGACCTTGATAGTCAGCCTTAGGAGGAGGAACTGGACAAATAAGGGAATGGACCTTGGTGACTAGCTTTGAGAGTGTAATCTAATGGTTTTTAGCGAGGCAGGGGGGATGGAGAGAAGGGTAAGGCCTCCCGAGGCATGCTTGCCACACTCGAGCTGTGCAGAATCCCTGCAATGACTACTGCATCAAAGGTTCCAGACTACTCACACTGCCATGAATGAGTTCTCTCTCATGAACTCTGGCTTAAATATAATAATAATTTTTTTTAAAAGCTGGTTGTATCCATAACAACTATGGCATTATCACACTGTCTCAGTTAGGGTTACTGTCGCTGTGACAAAATACTATGCCCAAGAGCAACTCGAGGAGGAGAGGGTTTATTTGGCTTATATGTCACAGTCCACTGAGGGAAGCCAAGGCAGGGATTCAACCCAAGAAGTGGGAACCTGGAGGCGGGGGCCTACGCGGAGGCCAGGGAGGGGCACTGCTTACTGCCTGGCTCCTTTTGGCTTGCTCAGCTGCTTTCTTATAAATTCCAGGACCCAGGAGCCCAGGTGCATTTTCTCAAGTGGGGCTCCCTCCTCTCAGATAACGGTAGCTTGGGCGCCACCACTTGGTTCCCTGGGAATTGAACTCAAGACCGCTGGAAGAACAGACAGTGCTCTTATCCTCTGAGCCACAATCAAGCCTATCCCGATATGTTGTTTGGAGGTTCTAGCAGGGGAGCGCAGCTACTCGTATACTCTTGACCGAACAGCGGTCCTCCTCTGTTCCGGGAAGGTAGCCCTCTTTCACCAAGCGCAGCTTCGGGAGGGACACACATGGAGTGGTGAGGGAGGAAGGGCACACCTGCCTAGCCAGCCAGATCAGCCGAATCAACCCTGGTGATCAATGAGGTGACAGATGTCACAGCCAGATCTCCCCCACATCCTTTCCGATATGTTGTAACAGAATTATCTGTAACAACATCCCTCCAGCAGCCTGCAGAGCTCGGCTCTGGAAATGAAATCTAGAAGGGAGGGAGTTTTCAACTTATTCCCAGCTTTATTTTCCCATGTTCTGTAGCCAAAACACACAGTATACATGGAGGTATACAGTGGCTTACCATCTAGTTTTGACATGCAGCCAAACAAACAGCAATGACAGTAGCTTATCTTAAAAAAAATATTCTTAGATTACTTATTTTTGTGTATGTGAGTGCTTTGCCTTTGTGTATGTGTGCATACCAGATGTGTTGCTGGTGTCTCAGAGGTCAGAAGAGGTTGTGAGCTGCCATATGGGTGCTGTGTACAGAACCCAGGTCCCCTGCAAGAACAAGTGCTCTGAACCCCTGAGACATCTCTCCAGCTCCCGATAGCCTGTCTTGCATAGGGATTCAGAGACTTCCCTGGCCAGCAATGCATAGGAAGCTAACCCAGTCTTCACACTGTGGCTCTTGGGAGTACCTTTTCTGTGTGGGGAGTACCCACACAGGTACCTTCATTAGAATCATATTGCTTCTATTTTCCTTGTTTTTCCAGATACTTTAAAAAAAACCTCCCAGACACTATAATGTTAAAACTACATAATGAAGCTTTGTTTGCTCCCGGTGTGCAAGATCTCTGCAGGTTCACTGCCGTCCATCTCTCTAAGAAAGTCCCAGTTGTTCTGATGACCCAGCAGCTAAGTTGGCATTCAAACATTTCATGTGGTTTAATGCAATATAAAAATACCTTTATGTTTAATACAACAAAGAATGCTTTTGATCAATTGTTTCCTCAAAGAGCCGTGTTGGGTGTGTAGTGTCAGGAATTTTGTGTGTCCGGCACAGAACCTCCACGGTCCACAGCCATTCTGCATGAGACATTTGGCTCATCTGTGGGATGCTTTCCTGGTGTTACCTTGCATCTCTTCATCCTTATTGAATTCAGCATGGCTGCTCTGAGCTACGTTTCTTGTTTCTTACGTCTCTGGAAAAACATAGTCCTATCCCTGGAGCATCCAACACCAAGACACCATAATAAGCTTTTCTATGATCATTTCTATTGAGGTGTGTAAGCATAGGGAGCAGCTTAGCAACTTGGGACTCCACTTGGTTTGGAATATACGTATATCTTCCTTCTAACAATGCTCTTGGCAGTCTGGGATACTCACCAATGTGCATTGTGCATGTATGGCCTCTCCTAACATGTGGCAACCTAAGACCCCTACTCACATTGAGATGAACATATACCTTACTCTAAGTGATGCAATAAATTCCACTACCCCTAATTCCCGTTAATGACTTCGCTTTCATAGATTGCACCATATTGCACTATATTCTGAGATGTATACTGCATAAGGGAGAGGGGGTCAATTCAAACACAATAAGACAAACTTTGTCATGTAAGTGAACTTTTAGAGAGAACTCCCTAATTACCATCTTATGCACATACATAACTGATTGTGTATATGCCTAAAATCAGATGCATCAAGGGCTGCACACAGTGGATGTTGGAGGTACCCTGCTGGTTGAGGTTGCAGTTCTTGCCTGGACCAGACAGCCATTATGAGCCCTCAGCAGAGTCCATGGCTCTCTGCCTGACTTAATCTGGAAAGTGTCTCTGTACCCACACTTGATTATATGGCCTCTGACACAGCTCCCTGCTAGTTCTCCCCTCCCTGAGCCTATATGTCAATTAAGCACTGACATTCTACTCTTATGATAGGAGTGTGCTGTATGATGCAAAGTGCCTAGTTCCAACAAATTATGTACACCTGTTCTTGAAGCCACCTACCCACTCCCCTAGGGGTATATAGCTGTTTCCCAGGTGTGCGATCCCTGTACAGTTTTCGCCAGCCATGGCACACTTCTTGTTGTCCTCTGCCCCTCCTGACTTCGTGGGCTGCTGGGAAGCAGCCCCCAGGCAGGAGGAGAACTACAAGGTTATGTAACCCAATCAAATAGAAAACCTCTGCTTTGATGAGAATGTTTAGCCCTCGATAAATGTCAGCTACCAAAGCGTTGTCAGTGGACAAAATGCTACAAGGCTTTACATTGCGAAGATGTTAAATTACATTTTATAGATATCCTCTCGGTAAACAAGAAGAGAATTTAGAAGAATCTAAATGTATACCCAGGATCAATGAGATTAGAGAGGCAAGCTGTGGGTGCTGTGTTCCTGCAAATTCGGTTAGAGAGTCCAGACGCACTGGCAGTTGCCGCTTTGACCCCCAATTGTAAAAACATGAGCAGGAGGCAGAGAGATGAATCTACGAACTAGGGATAGAAGTAGGATTTGAACTGTTCTCTCATTGTAACACCTATATTTCTTCCAAAGGGGGATTCCCTGAGTAGAATTAAAGCCAAGGTCCATCACCGCACCGAGAGCATTCGACACAGAGGAGAAGTGAACTGGCAGGGCCAGCTGGAACCGTGTGGCTTTAGACATTGGACCCAGGTCCTATGAAGAAGTAGTAAATGCTGAGCTGCATCTCGAGCCCTCAGTTCTTTGTTCTGTCACCATGGATCTGTACTAGATCTGGGATAGTGTTCTAGCACATCCCCTACTGACTGAGTCTCCTAACAGGTACCGTCTTCTAAAGAATCTGCCACCTCCCAACAGTGTCACCTGCTTCAGTACAGGAGAGTCTTGGGAGCTTTGCAATCCTGGAAGCATTTTTCTGGAAGCTTCTGCTCTGGGGATGGAGACTGAGGGCCAGACTGCAAGGCCTGAGGAAGGATGGGCCCACATCGCTGTGAATGTCCTCTACTCTGCTGACCTGTGCACAAAGACAGGGATGTGTTGGTAAATTCCAGGAATGTTGTGCGGGTTGTCTCCCTCCACCCAGACTCATGTCAACCAGTTCCTCATCTGAGGAATGACTCAGCAAAGAAAGCTGGCTGGTCACGGAGAAGAATCTCCAGGATGTGTGCCCTGAAGCTACTAATACTCACCAAAGACCCAACTGGAACCTCATCTTGCCAAAAGGTCACCACAATCTTGTCCTGCCTCTGCCTGGTTCACTGTGGGAGCGGTCCTGCTCTGGCTGCTGCTCCTTGATCCCTCTAGGTTTTCATCTTTGCTGCCAAGAAAGGTTATGTAAGAAGGTTATGTAACACACACACACACACACACACACACACACACACCCGCTTATTTGTACCAGCCATTGGAAAGCGGGCCCTGTGTCCTTAACACACATACACCATTGCAGTGCCCTGAGATTGTCTACTGACCTTGACTTGTATTTGGAGAATGGACCTCTGTCATTCTACCCCCATGAATAAGAGGGAGGGCACTCCTAGTTTAGTCTTCCCACCTCCCATCTAAATGCTGCAGACAAATATTGGCTATACCCTGTGCAGAAAGCTGTGAGCTGGGGCATAGGTGGGGCATCTCTTCCAGGGGGACATTTTTACACAGAAGGGTGTCTCTCTGAGTGGCTAGGGCCTGAGAAGACTCAGCATGGCAGACGCAGCAGCACAATGGCTAAGGAAGAGGTAGGTAAGTCAGTAAAGAGCACCAGGGCAGGTGCAGCTTAGGCGGGGAGAAGCCCAGCAACGGCAGCACTTGTTCTCAAGCTAGTATGTGTGAGCTCCTGCTTGTGACAAGCAAGCTCAAGAGGAGGGTCAGGTTCCCTGGGTTCAGTAGAACAGGGGGGAAGGAACCAGAGCGGGCCTCAGGGAGGGCTGAGGGGCTGGAGAGAGCTGCTGCATCTGGGAGTGGATACAGAGATGCGGTGCTGGTCCCCCACCATGAGAGTTATGACCCTGAACCATCTGAGATCCTGATTCCCTTCCAGGTTTATTCCGTGAGGGGTCACAAAGTTGACTGGAACTGAATGTCCCTCTTCACAGCTGAGTTCCTTGATTCTGTGTGGTTTATGATTATCAAACATGCAGCTTCCAGCCAATGAGGTTTCTACCAAGTCTGCTGCTTTCATAAAGGGTAGGTCACAGATTAGTTTGACTATCAGTCACAAGCATGGCACTCAGGCTGAATTAGACCCTTAGCACTGAGCAACCAGGTGAGTTGTCTTGGGGACAATGCTAGAGGGTCTCTGCATTTGTCTGGAGTAACAGGGCCTTCTTGATTGGCTTTTCTCAAAAGTCTAAATATTGAGAGTTAAGGGGCAGTGGCTTTGTTGAAACTTGTTCTTGGAAATTTTGGATTTGCAATGTACAGACTCTGGAGAAAGAGTGATCAAAGGGGTTGGACATGAAGAATGGCTGCCACCAGTACTAGCTCAATGCTCCAAGAAATTTAATAATGGGGCCAGGAAAGTTGGAGAGAAGGGGGCCACCATGCTTCCAGGAGAGCCTAGGAGCACGTGTTTCTTTGTCCTGTTCTGCAGATGAAGAAACAGGTCCAGAGAGATTAAGTAGCATAGCCAGTGTCACATTTAGATAGGGAGAGAAATTAGTATCCCAACTAGTGTGTCTGGCATTTTGCTTTCTTCCTGTGATGGCTCCTTCATACCTACACACACACACACACACACACACACACACACACACACACACACACTCACTCAGACACTTGAGCAGGCTACTGGCAAGCTGGGAATTTGGCTGGGGGAACTGCATGGTTTCTTCTTTCTTCTGCAGGATCACAGGGAAAACACTGTCAGAGATATGTCTTTGGCCTTTGAGGTCTGAGATCCAGAAGTCTCCCATGGCTCTTTATCAGATTCGCAAATACCAGGACAGTGACCACAAGAGCGTGGTGGACTTGTTCTCCAGGGGCATGCAGGAGCACATCCCTGCCACCTTCTGCCACATGCTGTTGCTGCCCAGAACCCTCCTGCTCTTACTTGGGGTGCCTCTTACTCTATTCTTGGCCTCAGGCTCCTGGTTCCTGGTTCTTCTGTCCAGCCTTTCCCTCTTTGTTTCCCTGTGGCTCCTTGCAAAATACACGTGGGAAAAGTATATGGTCATGTGTTTGCACACAGACATGGCTGACATCACCACGACCTACTTGAGCTCTCGTGACTCCTGCTTCTGGGTTGCCGAGTCTGGAGGTCAGATAGTGGGCATGGTGGCTGCCTTGCCAGTGGAGGATCCCCTCCTGCCGAAGAAGCAGCTGCGGTTACATCACCTCTCTGTGTCCTCTGAGCACCGCAGACAGGGGATAGGGAAAGCTATGGTCAGGACTGTCCTCCAGTTTGCGGAAGCACAGGGCTTCAGTGACGTGGTCCTTACCACCAGCATGCTGCAGTACGCAGCCCTGGCTCTCTATCAGGGCATGGCCTTCCAGAAGACCGGCGAGTCCTTCTTCACTAATATCTCAAGACTAAGAAAATCTCCAATGATACACTTTAAGTATGTCCTCACCTCTGCTCTGGAAGGGGGCCTGTGATCCCTCTCCTGTGTGCACCAGGCAGGATCTGATTGCTTCTGTAGTGGTGACAAGCAAACCCAGCCCCTTCAGGGGCAAAACACTAACCCTAACTCTCAAGCATATCTGAGTAAATCTGTTTGTGTGTGTGTGTGTGGTGGGGAGTTATCGATGGCTACTCTCTGTTATCCATGCTCCCTGAAGTGTCCTTTATCTAACACTAACGTAATGTATAAAAGCAACACAAAGTTAAAAAGTTTATTTAGCTTGTGACTCTTTGGATCATCTACTGAGGTTGGAAGGACAGCTCTCTGGGTTTCAAGGCACCTTGGGTTGGCCAAAACATTATTACCTTGTTCTAGCAGGCTAGGTTAGACAGGGTTTGAGGTTTTTACAGAAGTAAACACATAAAAAGCAAAATCATAAAGAAGTGAAGGCCTTTTCTGAGCCCTGGAGGTGTGACTACAGTCACAGAATCGAGGGGCAGGATTTGGCCCTGTGACTAGCTAGTGCGGTAACAAACACCGTGCGTGCTCAACCACCTCTGCACATGCTGGGGACAGAGCCACAGGGACAGGGTGTTTCAAAAATTGCTCCCATCCTTTGGTAGCTGACCTGACTGGATCATGTCCTGAGGGAGGCTGGACATGGCATGTTCCTGTAGCCAAGAAGAGATGCAGGATCAGTAGGGCTACCTCATATCACCCAGGACCCGGCTTACTTCTCTCCACATTGCCCCAGGACTACTGCTTTCCCTAAGTGTGGGGAGCCTTCTGGCACCTTGCTGGCCCCCCGAATTCTTGACATCTGGCCTGACCTGGTTTAATGGCTTACTGCCTGGATACAACAGTGCATTCCTAGCTGACGTAGGGCTTGCGATAAGATCACCTTCCTGAGATACCTTAAACCCTCCTCCACTTCGGGGCTTCCAAAGTAACTCTTCCGCAGAACTTTCCTAATAACTGTCATTATCACATCTTGTGACTCCTCTGGTGGGTCATCCTGGTCACTTAGCAACCCTAGCAAAGGTAATAACATTCCTTCTGCCCTGCCTTCTCCCTATAAGTTGTCTGAAAAATTTGAATAAACCGAGGACCTTGATCAGACAGCCTGTCGTGGTCTCCCTTTCTCCCGTCTCTTGCCCCACCCCATTCTCACCCTCTCTCTTAGGGTCTCCTTCGACTGACCTGCGGGTCGGGTCACCTAAGTGCCTCTGGCCTGATCGTGTGCTCCTCTAAATCTTGATGTCTTGGGGTTTTGACACCCATAAAAATGTCTTAGCAGATAAAACGATGTACCACCAAGTCTTACAACATGACTTTGATACCCTGACCCACAGTTAAGGAGAGAACTGACTCCCATAAGTTGTTCTCTGACTTCCACACAGGCGCATATTTATACACAGACTCTCTCACACAGAGAGAAAATAAATAGAGAGATAAATAAGTAAAGGCAGAGTGATGCATACCTTTAATCCCAGCAGAGGCAGGCAGAGCTCTGTGAATTCAAAGGCAGCAGCCTGGTCTACAAAATGAGTTCCAGAACAGCCAGGACCACACAGAGAAACCCTGTCTTGAAACCCACCTCCAAATGTAAAACACAAAACAAAACAATTGTGTGTTATGTACATTTACCATAATTTTAAAAAATGAGAGGAGAGGAAAGTGGGAAGGTACATTAAGTTTGAAGGGGACCGGACTGGCAGGTCTCAATTGTGAATGCTCTTGCCCTCAAGTGTGCATGTGTGTGCCCAGGTGAATACATGTGTCTGGAAAGCAAACTAAACTGAAAAAATAGACGTTTAACCAATAACGTATCAAATAATAGGAAATGTTTTTACTTAGAGAGGTTGCATTTGGCTCACAGTTTGACAGCACAGTTCATGATCAGGGGAAAACATGAGGCAGGAGCATGAAGCCGCTGGTTACATTACATCCACAGCTAGGAAGCAGCAACAATGCTCAGAAATGTTAATGTATTTACGTGCTTGTTGCTCGCGTTACCGTCTCGCCAGCAAGAACGACGCAGCACACACAGGATCCTTCTGCAGTAAAGCTTTAATGCATCTTGAGAGGGAGAGCATAAGCTTACAACGAGTAGAGACGGAGACCCTGAGCGGCAGAAACCCAGCCCTTATATAGAAAACTATCCTCCGCTTAGGATGTGTCAGCCTCTGATTGGCTGTAACTCATCAGGTGGGGTGACGCCACGGGAGAGGCAGAGCAC